>CAUYPK010028807.1:0-33493 GCA_963574355.1 Loris lydekkerianus | reverse complement strand
GTGTATGTGTGTGTGTGTGTGTGTGAGATGGGCTGCCTGGTCTCTGTGAGTGTGTGTGTGTTATGGGCGGGCTGGTCTCTGTGTGTGTGTGTGTGTGTGTGTGTGTGTGAGATGGGCTGGCTGGTCTCTGTGAGTGTGTGTGTGTGATGGGCTGGCTGGTCTGTGTGTGTGTGTGTGTGTGTGTGTGTGTGTGTGTGTGTGAGATGGGCTGGCTTGTCTCTGTGAGTGTGTGTGTGTGATGGGCTGGCTGGTCTCTGTGTGTGTGTGTGTGTGTGTGTGAGAGAGAGAGATGGGCTGGCTGGTCTCTGTGTATGTGTGTGTGTGTGTGTGTGTGTGTGAGATGGGCTGCCTGGTCTCTGTGAGTGTGTGTGTGTTATGGGCTGGCTGGTCTCTGTGAGTGTGTGTGTGTGTTATGGGCTGGCTGGTCTCTGTGAGTGTGTGTGTGTTGTGGGCTGGGTGGTCAGTGCAGCTAGCTGGGCTTCTTTTCAGTGTCATTTCTGGGATTGGGGCTGAGTATGGCTGTGAATATATCAGAGTGGACTTCAGGGTCAGGAACATGGGCTTGGCCTGCCCTGTGTGCTGTGTGGCCATGGGCAAAGTCCCCTCGTCGTGCCTATCAGCCACTGTGATCAGTGTGGGTGATGCCATCTGCCTCACCCCCGTCGTTCTGGGGCTCACACCTGCTCTCTTTGAAGTAACCAAGGCCTCTGGAGTTTCATAGTCAAGGGACCTTATTTTGCCTGCAGAGCTCTACCTACCCTCTGGGGACACTGTTTTGGACAAGGGTCTGCCCTTTCTGTTGGGGGAAGCCCTGACCACTCCTCCCCCTCCCCCCCCCCCATAGTGAGTTGGGCCCAGGGTATAGGTGGCCCTTGAATGGTGAGTTCTGTTGAGGGAAGGTAGAGACCCTGACTATGGTTCAGCCACACCCTGGACCAGCTCCTGGCCCTGTCCCACCTTGCCCTCTCCAGCCTGGGCCTTGGCACTTCATGTTATAGGGCTCCATGTGTCAGCAACTGTTGTCCTCTGTAGCATGGGAAATGGTCAGCCTGGGCAGGAGGCCAGAGAGTCATGGCCACGTCTTGCCTCCCCCAGGAGCCTTCAGCCTTTCTCTGGTTTGTTATCTGGTAGCCCAGGACTGGGATGTGTGGCCTGGTGCCTGGGCAGCCTCTCTGTGCTTGGACATCAGGGGACCAGCCAAGACAGTTTCTCATGCTAGAGGCCATTGGTGAGAGCACATGAGTCCCTCATATCCAAGGTCATGGGACACAGTGGAGTTGCCTGCCCTGGGCTGCTTCCAGGTGGCTGTGGAAATGCCCACTGAGATGGTCAGAATTGATTAAACCCAAGGGGCTCATGACAGACAGGGTGGTAGTGGTCATGATCATAGCATTTGGAAGCTTTGGAAACTGAGGCTCAGAGTACAGAGATCCTGGATTTTAGGTGGAGATAATGGTAGAACTTGAACCCATGGCTCGCCACTCCCCCCATGGCCTTGGCGCCCTCTCTGAGGTGCTGTGGGCTCCATGTGCTGGGATTTGTATCTGTGTAAACATTCCTCTCCCTAATTCATGTGCTGCCAGCTACTCTCCTTTCCTCTTAACTCACGAGTATAATAAAATGTGTTTTTCTCAAAAAAGGAAGATAGAATTTTCACACACCACTCCCTCCTCATGCAAATAAACCTTGGGAGAAACTGGCCTGTCATCTTTTTGGGTGTATTTTGTGGTAATTTAGCTGCTTAAACGAAACATCTGTTACCCAGCCCAGCAAGGAGGCTCAGCTCTGGGAGAGGGTTGTAGATTAAAACAAGAGAGTGAGGAAGTCGTTTGCATTTACTGTCATTGAGAGGTGACTGCCAGGTCATACCCCCAGGGGACACTGGACACCAGAGCCTGTGGGGCAGAGGGTAGGTGTGTGGGCTCGTGCTGGAGCTTTCCCTGGCCCCCCTCATGGGGTCCCAGGGCAGAAGCTTCCTTTTGTGTGATTGGTCTGGGAAGCTAGGCAGGGCTGGAGCCTGGGGGTCCTCTGTGGGCCCCGACTAGGGCTCAGGGCAGGAGTTGTTCCCAGCTCTGTTGAAGGGATGTCTCTGATCCAATGTCCTCCCTCAGAAGGAATTTTCTCCTTTAGGCACCGGCCATGTGCTTGTTGCCCTGGAAAGCTTCTTGGTTACTCCCACAAGCCTCAGTTTGCTCATCTGTGAAACAGACTGCGGTGGAGGGTAGTGGAGGTCCAGGTCACGGTGTCAGGCCTGGGTGGGCCATAGTCCCTGGCACTGGCCAGCACTTGAGCGTGGCCACTGGTCTCCACCCTCCACTTTGGAATCCATTTCTCTACATGTTCTTATGGGCAGTGGTGTTCGTCTGAGTCAGTGATTATATGGGGTAATCAGGTGGGCTCCTGTGGGGGACGGGTTGCCCTGCCCCCTATCCTGTGCCTGTGAGTGCATGGTGACCATGTCACTTGTGAGTGCCTGACCTTGGGGCAGGGGAGAGATGGGTGAGACCCGGTGTCCTGCAGAGTGGGGTGGTAGTGGTTGGGAGAGCGTGGAGCAGAGCCTCTGTGGGTGGGTGCCCTGGGGAGTGGGGAGTGGGCAGAGTGGAAGCCCAGGGCTGTGGGAGCAGGGCGTGCTGAGGCCAGGGGTGCGGACCTCCCTGCACTCTAGGGGAGGTGACAGCAACTCCCAGCAACCCACTGGAACAACCCCCTGCTGAGCAAGCGGGTTGTCCAAAGGGGCTGCGGGGGGCGGGGTGGGGGAATGGGAACGGAGACACAGAGGGCTCCTGACAATGAAGAAGGGCTGGGTGGGCTTGGACACGGACGTGAGTGATGAAGAGGGTGCCTGTGCCAAGCTCCGGCAGTGTGGGGTGCCCCTCGGTGGTTGGGCTCTGCCACTGACGGGCGCCAGAGGGAGGCTGGCTTTCCCAGCAGTCTGTCCTCACTGTGCCGGGACCAGAGTGGGCACCTTTCCACCTGAGGTGTTTCCCGCCTGGCCTTGTGCTTTCTGCTGCTTTTCCTTGTCTCTGTGGTGCTGACCGTGGTTGTATCCAGGTTTGCTGGACTAGAAGGTGGGTGGGGGGTGTGGAGCTGGCCCCGGCCTGGGGGTGACCAGAGCCAGGTCCCAGAGAGAGGTGTCCTTGATTGGTAGGAGCTGACTTCTAGATTCTTCCTCCGTGTGCACTGTGGCCCCTGCCATGCTAATGGTAGCTGTCAGAAGCATACCGTTTATGGCAGCTGTGAACAGGCTGACATTCCCGCCTTGCGCTCAGGGGGGGCTGGTTTGAATCTGGCTTGCTTTAAATCCCGCACAGGTGGGATTTATCTCTGGTAATAAGATGGTCTTTGCAGACACTTGGCTAAACTGCCCAGACACCCAAAATAGTTGTGCCTATTATTTCTAAGTGGTTTTTGCCTGTGGAGAGAGCTGTTTTTCTTGTAAAGGGCATTGCCTTGGATTGATTGTTTGGGGACTCCTTTATTGCTATTGATCTGATAAAGCTTTAATCAGGAAAGGACCTCGCCGTGGGGAACCTGCCACTCTCCACCATTTCTCAGGATAGCCACACCGTCACGAGCTGGTGAGCCGGCTGTTTGGGAGTCTCACCCTTTAGACTGGAGCTTGGGCCACTGCCCTGCCCTGTCAGACCCCAGAAGGGAGTCCAGGGCTGACAGAGGACAGCGTCATCGTCTGAAATTATGTGGGGAGGCAGAGACCCTGGTGGCTTCCTTTGCGGGCCATCTGCTCCATGTGAGAGAAACACCAGCTCTGTAGCAGGACAGCGTGTAATGCAGCAGGGCGCTGTCTGCTCTGTGATGCAGCCTCTGTCCTCTCCAGTATGGACACAGCTCTGTTCAGGCCCCTGGGATGACCAGCCCTGAGCATTCTTCTCTGCCTCCTCTGGTGTTGGTGTGAATGGCGGCAGGGAGGTACCAGGGCCTTGTGAGCCGTGTCTCTGAGCCTCTCTTGCTTTTTGTGGGTTTTGTTTTTTTCACAACCTTTTAGAATAATATATTATTTACTTATTTGATTGGTATATATACTTGTACATATCATTGGGTACATGTGATATTTTGATCCACACAATGTGTAAAGGTCAAGTCGGGGTAATTAAGATATCCACCATCTGAAACATTTATTGTTCTTTGTGTTGGGAACATTTCACATCTTCTGTCAGTTTTGGAAGATACAATAAATTACCGTATATACTTGAGTATAATCCGAGTTTTTCTGGCACAAAATTTGTGCCGAAAAACCCGAACTCGGCACAAATTTTGTGCCAAAAAAACTCGGCTTATACTTGAGTATATACGGTATTGTCTATAATTCACACTACTGTGCCATCGAGCACTAGAACTTACTCATCCTTGTGACTTTCTGTTTGTTCCCGTTGACGGACCCCTCCCCATCCCCCTCCAGCCCCGTGACCTTCATTCTGCCCTCCACCTGTGTGAGATCTCCTTTTGCAGACCCCACATGTGTGGACATGGGGTATTTGTCATATAACAAAATGACTTCCAGTTCTACTCGTGTAGCTGCAAATGACAGGATATTTTTATTTTTTATAGCTGAATAGTATTCTGGTGTATATGTAAAATCCATTTATCTGCTGATGGATGCTTAGGTTGACTTGTACCCTGGCTGCTGGGACGGTGCTGCGGTAACCAGGGGCAGACAGATAGTTCTTTAATACACACATTTCCATTGGTTTGGTGTACACCTCACAGAGGATTGCTGGGCCATATGGTAGGTCTAGTTTTAGTTTTTTTGAGGAACCTCCATACTGTTTTCCATACTGACGCTACTGATTTACCTCCTTCCCACCAACTGTGTACAGGCGTTCCCCATTTTCCACATTTGTGACAGCACCTGTTCTTGTATTTTATTCTTTTTGCCTTGTTGATAGTAGCCATTTTAACTGGGGTGAGATGATGTCTTGTGGTTTTGATTTGCTTTCCCTGGTGACTAGCAATGTTGAGCATTTTTTCTTATGCCTGTTGGTCATTTGTGTGTCAATTATTTGCCCTTTAAACGTCAGATGATTTATTTATTTATTTTTGCTGTTGAGTTGAGTTCTTTATCCATTGTCAGGTGGATAGTTTTCAAATGTTTTTCTACCATTTTGAAGGTGATCTGATTGTTTCTCTCTGTTAAAGCAGAAGGTTTAACTTGATATAATCTCATTTATCTATTTTTGGTTTGGTTCCCTTGTAGTTTTTATTCTCAAATCTTTGCCCAGACCAAGTATCCTGAAGCATTTCCCTAATGTTTTGTTATAGTAGTTTCAGTTTTGGATCTGATGTGTGAGTCTTTAATCCATTTTGATTTGGCTTTTGTATGTGGTGAGAGATAGGGGCCTGGGTTCCATCTTGTGCATGTGGGTACCCAGTTTTCCCAGCACCATTGATTGAAGTGACTGCCCTTTCCCTGTGGAATATTCTTGGCACCTCTACCAAAAATCAGTTGGCTGTACATACATGGATTTATTTCTGGGTTCTTTATTTTGCCTAATTGGTTTATGTGTCTGTGTTTATGCCAATACCACACTGTTTTGGTTGCTGTAGTTTTGTGGTATATTTTGAAGTCAGTGTGAGGACTCTAGCTTTGTTTTTGCTCAGGATGGCTTTGGCTTTCAGAGTCTTCTGGGGTTTTATATAACTGGGATTGTTGTTTTCTGTTTCTGTGAAGAATGATAGGAATTGCATAGACTCTGTAGATGGGTTTTGTGAGCATGGTCATTTTCACAATTAATTAATTAATTAATTCTTCCAATTCATCAACTTGGATGTCTGCCTATATTTTTCCAACCTCACCAATTTCTTACATCAGTGTTCTATAGTTACTCTTCTAGAGTTCTTTGACCTCCTCAGTTAAATTTGTTCCTAGGTATTTTTATTTGTTCTTGGCCGGGGCTGAGTTTGGCATATGGGACTGGCGCCCTACCCCTTTGAGCCACAGGCACTACCCAAGTGGATTGCTTTCTTGATCTCTTTTTCCGCTAGTCCATTGTTGATGTGTGGAAATGGTAGTGATTTTAGTGTGTTAATATATCCTGCAACTTCACTGAATCTGCTTATCAGATCTAGAAGTTTTTGGAAGGAGGTTTTAGGGGTTTCTATATATCAGATCATGTTTCTGGTTTCCTCTTTTCGAATTTGGATGTCCTTCATGATTTCTCTTACCAGTCACTGTAGCTAGAACTTCAGTTTCTACAGTTAGAGTGGCTGTCTTCGTTTTGTTCCAGTTCTGAGAGGAAAAGCTTTCAGCCCTTCCCATTCGGTATAATGTTAGCTGTGGGTTTGTCACGGATGGCATTTACTGTGTTGAGGTGTGCCCCTTCTATACCTTCTGTTCTCAGAGTTTTTATCATGAAGCGATGTTGAATTTTATCTAGTGCTTTTTCTGCATCTAAGGATTTGTTCATATGGTTTTTGCCTTCCTTCTATTGATGTATCATGTTTATTGATTTGTGTATATCGAACCATCCTTGATCCCTGGGGTAAAATCTCACTTGATCACAGTGAGTGATCTTTCTAATGTACTGCTGGAGGCCAGGCGCCGTAGCTCACGCCTATAATCCTCATACTCTAGGAGGCCAGGCGGTGGATCGCCTGAGCTCAGGAGTTGGAGACCAGCCTGAGCAAGAGCGAGACCCCATTTCTACTAAAAATAGAAAAATTAGCTCGGCATTGTCGGGCGCCTGTAGTCCCAGCTACTGTGAGGCTGAGGCAAGAGGATCACTTGAGCTGAAGAGTTTGAAGTTGCTGTGAGTTGTGATGCCAAGACACTCTACACAGGGTACAGAGTAAGACGCTGTCTCAAAAAAGAAAAAATTATGTACTGGTGGATTCAGTTTTCTAGTATTTTGCTGAGGATTTTTGCATATACATTCATCAGCGATGTTGGCTTCCAGTTTTCTTCTTTGTTGTGTTAAAATGTATTTTTATCATACAAATCTAATAAATTCTTTGTAAAAAGTATAGATGTACAAAAATATATATATTTTTATGTATATGTACATATACCCACGTATTTAAAGTTTACTAGTCTTCTGAACACCTGGGGGAGCGCTCCCTACATTTGACTGTGGGGACCCCTTTTTATTCATAGGACTGGAGCTGTGCTGTATTTAACCATTTAGGCCCTTGGTTTTAGCTAAAAGGCATAGAAGTGATTAGGCTTCCCCCCTATCTGTGCCTGTCCTAAATGTCCCGGGCACCATATTTAGGTGATTTCAAGACAAGATTTTTTCCATGTTCCAGGCTGTGTCCCAGAGCCTTGGAATTTTAGGGGTGTGTCAGTTTCTTGGGCGTTTTCCCCCGTCTTGCATACGGCAGTGCCTTGGATGGTAAAATGTGGCATTTTACACTCTTGATTTGACACGACCCACCCCTATGATTAAAGATGCACAGTCCCCTTGTTTAGAAAGCCTGTCCTAGTTATCCCTGACACAGGGACAGCCACTCTGAAAACTGCCTGTGGGAATGGCTGGACCCTGTGGGCCGACTTTGAGTGTGCAGCTCACCTCCAGAGTCTCCGCAGAGCAGGGGCTCTGCAGGCTGGTTCTGGGAGGACAGAGGCCCACACCGTCTGTGGGCTCTGGCACTGGTGTTTCCTGGGTCATCCTGGCCTGGTGACTCTGCTGGGGCTCAGGTCCCTTACTGATTGGTTATTGATTGCTGATTGGGGCCGGGTCCTGCTAAAGCTTATACAACTTGGACCTGAGCTCTGCCTGGCACCATCTGGTCTCACTTGAGCGCCCTTTCCTCTAAGACATGAATACTGTCTGCCTTTAAATAAGTCCTACAAGTCTGATTGATAGAAATTATCAGCCCCCAAATAAAAGTGGCCACCAGTAAATCTCTGCATGAGGTTTTATTATTGATTGAAGTGGATGAGAAATGAAATCTTTTGACACAATTGAGATGTGCAAAATTTCCATTGCAAAAATAGACTTTATAGAATAAGCAGCCAGAGAAAAGAAGCTTGGGGAAGAAGGCGCCTGGGTGGGTAGAGCCACAGCTCCACTGTGGTTCTGAAGCAGAAAAGATAACACCTCAGATAGAATGGGAAGTGGAAACAAACAGGCGCAAACGAACGATGATGTCTGGAAAACCACTCACGGCTTTAATTGACTCGATAGAGCTCGCTCCGAACAGTGTTTTCAATTTCTTTAATGTTGAAGAAATTATCACTAGAATGTTAGTGTTCACAGCCTGGAGCCCGGCACCCAGCTAGCTCTGCAGGGGTGCGGCGGGGCCGGGGCATTTCTGCCGCCTGTGCTTGGAGAGGTGGAGGCAGGCCTGGGCGGTGTCCCAGCGCACTCTGACATGTAGGACCACCATGGCAGCCCAGGGGCCTGGGCCGTGGATGTGCCCAGAGCCCCAGGGGGTATGGGTGATAGACCTGCCCCTCCCACAGGGGCGCCAGAACCTGTCTGTCCCTGGGGTGCACTGGGGGTAGCTGGTACCTTCTTCATCTCTCTCTCTGCCCAGCTGCGTGTCCAGCAGGCTGTGTTCCCAGGTGCCCACGAGGGGCTCAGAGGGGAGCTGGTGGGCTGGGGGCCCCTGTGTTGTTCTGTTAGCTCCCTCCCTCTGTGCCCTGCAGTGGTTTCCCGTGAGGCCATCCAGGTGCGGATGGTGGTAGCCAGGGTGTGGTGGCCAAGGACCACTCGAAGTGTCTGTAGGACTGAGGCAGGGGATGCTGCTGGGGCTCTGGCAGGAACCCCATTTCTGGTGGAGTCAGGGAGGGGGATCCTCTGGGTGGGTGGGGGCGCAGGGTCAAGGCGTCCCCTTTCTCAGTCCAGGCCCGGGGATGGGCACGAGATGGAGGCTGCGTTGCCCTGGGACACCTCTGTAGATGGCCTCCCATGGGCTCCTCTGCTTCTGCCGTGTCACACCTGGGTGGCTCCAGTGGTCCATTTCCAGAGCAGCTGGGCCAGGATTTTGTCCCTGTTTCTTTTCTTTGGAGAGAAAGTGTGCTGTTGGCTCAGGCATTCTCCAGGCAAGTCAGTGTGCAAACTAGAAATGGGAAATAAACCCCACCAAGGCTGAGGCTGGAGTGTTCTCAGCGGTCCAGCAGCCAGCCTGGACACCCTGGCCAGGTCACCTGGGTCTGGCCATGGGCTCATGGTCAGTGTTCTCCCAAGCCAGCCCTCTGGTTCTGTGTCAGGAAGGGGCGTTCTTGACCCTCTGGAGGCAGGAGCAGCCTTATTGCTCCTGCTGGGGGGCGGAGGCTGGGGTGCAGGGCACCTGCTCCCTCAGTGCCTTGCCTCTGTGGTCTCCTGAGACCCAGCCAGGATCCTAACTGCTGTGGGGTCTATGGCCCCACATACCGGTGTCTCCTTGGTTTTCATCAGAGGAGCCTTGATTGTGGACGCAGGGCCGCCATGTTTCCCATTCCCCATTGTCCTTGTCCCTTGGCTGCGGACCACATCTTCAGCTTCACTGGCTGGGTCTGGAGTCCTGACCTGGGTCCCCGAGGGGCCAGTTCTAAGGTTGGGGGGTCCTGTTCTTACTGGTCTCTCATCTGAGGTTAGAGGGTTTAGCCTTCAGTGGGTCGGAGTGATTCTTCTATTAGGGGTTCCTTGGTGAGTAAAGTGAATGGAGGTGGCCTTGGTCCATCTCAGGCCAGCCACAGCTGGTCAACAGGCTCTGCCCGGAGAGCTCAGAGCTGTCAGTGGAATCAGTGTATCGTCCTGGATGTGGCCAAAGGAGGCGGCCAACGCTCCCTTGTCAGCTCTCCTGTGTGGGCCTCTGCATGGCTATGTGGCCTGGCCTGTGACCCCTGCTCTTCCCTGAGCCTCGTGTCACCTCCTGTGTTCACTGGCCTCCTGGGTGCCTCATCTGCTCCATGAGCCATGTCCCTGTGTGTCCTGTCCCTGTTCTTGTGGGCCCTGTCCCTATCCCTGTGGATCCTGTCCCTGTCCCTGTGGCCCTGTCCCTGTGTATCTTGTTCCTGTCCTTGTGGGCCCTGTTCCTACCCCTGTGGGCTCTGTCCTTGTCCCTGTGGCCGCTGTCCCTGTATATCTTGTCTCTGTCCTTGTGGGCCTTGTTCCTATCCCTGTGGACCCTGTCCCTATGTGTCCTGTGTCTGTGGGCCCTGTCTCTATGCATCCTGTCCCTGTGGACCCTGTCTCTGTGTGTCCTGTCCCTGTGGACCCTGTCCCTGTGTGTCCTGTCCCTGTGGGCCCTGTCTCTGTGTGTCCTGTCCCTGTGGACCCTGTCCCTGTGGACCCTGTCCCTGTGTGTCCTGACCCTGTGGACCCTGTCCCTGTGTGTCCTGTCCCTGTATATCTTGTTCTTGTCCTTGTGGGCCCTGTCCCTATCCCTGTTGACCCTGTCCCTGTCCCTGTGGCCCTGTCCCTGTATATCTTGTCCCTGTCCTTGTGGGCCCTGTTCCTATCCCTGTGGGCCCTGTCCCTGTGTGTCCTGTCCCTGTGAACCCTGTCTCTGTGTGTCCTGTCCCTGTGGACCCTGTCCCTGTGGACCCTGTCCTTGTGTGTCCTGTCCCTGTGTGTCCTGTCCCTGTGGACCCTGTCCCTGTGTGTCCTGTCCCTGTGGACCCTGTCCCTGTGTGTCCTGTCTCTGTGGACCCTGTCTCTGTGTGTCCTGTCCCTGTGGACCCTGTCCCTGTGTGTCCTGTCCCTGTGTGTCCTGTCTCTGTGGACCCTGTCCCTGTGTGTCCTGTCTCTGTGGACCCTGTCCCTGTGTGTCCTGTTCCTGTGGACCCTGTCCCTCTGGGCCCTGCCCCTGTGATCCCTGCCCCTGGCCTGGTACTAGCCAGCATGCAGTAGGTGTCCTGTTCAGCTCCACCCAGGAGGGGCCTGCTATCTGGGATTATGTCAGGCTCTGGGACCCCTTTGTTCCACAAAGGCTGTTGTGGAGTCAGAGGCAGGCACACAAAGCTCACAGGCGGGGGCTGGCCGCAGGGCCCATGGATACTGTCTGGCAGAGGAAAGAGCCTCACCCTACGGATGGCACTTCCCCCTTCTGTGCCTGCCAGCAGGCCTAGGCTGCTCCTAGGGGATAATACGCTTAACCCTCCCCCCCTTCCTCCAGAGTCGCCTTGATTCCTAGCTCTCAGAAATAATTGGCAGTTGCTGTTAGGTGGGGACCTGATTTTGGAAGAAGCTTTGTGTAGCCAGTTTTTTCAATGGCCCTCCTGTGTGGGGCCATCCAGGTCCCTTCAGCCTGCACTTAGTGTGACCTGCAGGGTGCGAGGCTCCGGGTGCCCTAACACTGGCCCCTTGGGCTGAGTCCAGAGGCCTGGGAGTATGTGGCTGGGGGAATCCTTGGTCGCCTACGTTAGAATTTCAGCTGTGGATGATGAAACTCCCCCCAGATTAGTCTGGCGTGCACTGGGGTACCTGTCTGAGCTCATGGTCTCAGAGTGCTGGAATGTCGGCCCTGGGGGTGGCCAGACCCAGCCCTGGTTCCTGCTGCTTTCCCCCATTTTCCTACCCTGGAGAGGAGTAAGAAGGAGGCTGGGTGTAGTTAGTAGTGTCCCCTGGGGAGCAAGGCGGGCAAATGAAATGCCCCAGAGGCAGGGACTCTGCGGTCTGTGGTAACTGCATTTTCCAGCTCTCAGCAGAGTGAGTGTCCTAGGGCTGCCCTGGGCTGCCGTAGCAAATGACCACAATCTGGATGGCTTGAGAGGACAGAGTTTAATGTCTTCCAGTTTGCAGGCTGGAAGTTAGAGCTGGGGTCTGGGCAGGCCGGCTCCCCGCAGAGGCTCCTGGTGGGGTGGGGGAGACTGTTTGCATGGCTCCTTCTGGATCCTTCCGTGCCTGTTCTCTCTTCTCTCAGGATGCTAATGGTTGGATTTGGGGCCCTGCACTGATCTAAGATGACCTTGTCCTGAGAACCTGGCCTCAGTTACAGACAGAAAGACCCTTTCCCCAAGTAAGGTCGTGTTCTGAAGTTCAGGGAATTAGGATGTGGGCCTGTCATCTTTGGGGTGAGGGTTAGCACGCCCTGTGCTGCTTCCACTTGTTCTGCCTGGATGTTCTTTGGGTGCCCGTTGCCTCCTAGCCCCGGGCTGCCTCGAGAGGGGGGCACAGGGCTCAGGGCCTGCCCTAGGGAACATGGCCCAGCCCAGAACTGATAGAGAAGGGGGTCACGGAGGGAGCTAGGGGTTACCCAGAAGGGAGAGGGTGGGGGAGGTGGGAGGGGGAACCCAGAGAGAGGTCTGTGGGTGCTTGGGGGCAGGGCTGGGGGTGTGAGCCTTCCCTCTGTCTGGGACTCTGCATATTACTCCCATGGGGGTCAGTGGAGGGGCTTGGCCTGGAGGTTCTGAGTGTCTCTCACCTGTCCTGGCTGGTGAGGGCCACCTGGGGCAGTGGGCACATCTCTGCCACCTTTGGACTTGCCATTTTTATTCTACCCAAGCTCTGTCCTCTGGGGCTGGTCTCTGTATATCCGTGGGGAGCTCCGCCCTGGGCCAGGACACCCAGTGGGCTGTGACTGCTGCTGTGCTCAGTTTCGGGCCTCCTGGAGCCGCTCTGTTGCTCTCTCACTTCCCTTGGCCCACCTCCTCCCCCTCTTCCCAAAAATAGCACCTGGGGCGGGGTATGTGGGGCCTGGAGTGCCTCCCAGGTCCAGCCCGGGAGCCTGGGTGTTGCTGTCCCTTCCTGTGGCTGTTGACCTGTGTTCTCCTTGGTACCCTCGCCTGCCACAACAGAGGATGTGACACTAGTTTGTGGGTAGAATAAATGAAGGATGAATGAATGAAGGATGGCAGTAATGGAGTTGTGCCCTGAGGTCCACATGGGCTCAGCTGTTCTCCCTCCCTCCAACCGTCTGGGCTAGAAGCTCTGGGAGTGTGACATCCACTGTGGCCAAGGAGGGTCCCCTTGCGGCGGTGTGTGTGCAGAGGCTGGCCGTGGTGTCTGCCGTCCATGGGAGCTGGCTTCCTCTTTTTCTGGCTCTTCCAGCAGGGGTGACTTTCCTCGTGCCTTGCCTCTTCCTCTCCTTTTTCTCTTTCTGGCCCCTACCCGTGTCTGGAGTCGGCCCACACTGGGATGTCCCCATGGTGACATCTCCTCCAGTGGAGTGGACCCTCAAATACAGCTGTATTTGAGAATGGAGTGTTCGTGGGTGTGCAGATTACAACAATGAAACTGGAGATGACCCAAAGCCCATGGCCAGGGGTCTGTGGGTGGAAGGGGACTCCCCTTCCGGTGCACCTGGTACAGTCCCTGAGGCAGGGCAGGGGCCGTGGAGCTGTCAGAAGGGAATGCTGGACTTTGACAACAACAACTGGAGGCAGGACAGAACGGGTCCTCTGAGATGAGGCCCGGGTGTCCTAACACAGTTCAGGGTGGGAGGTCTTGTTTCATTTTGTTCCACTCCCCTTCCCTTGTCCCGGAGCCATTATTTTTATGCTGGGGGAAAAAGCAGACCAAAGTTCTGTCCCCTGAGGTGGCATCCCAGGGATGCTTCCTTCCTGGTGGAACGAGACAGGCTCCGCTGGCGGCTGGTGCAAGGCAGGCCCCAGAGTGCCATCCACAGAATATTGGAGAGAGTGGCCTGTGGGGTGAGAAAACAGAGACACCCATAGCGTTGGCACCAGCCCTGGCTGACTGCAAGGCCCTAGGTGCCCTGGGCGGGCAGGTGGGCAGATCCCTGCAGTCTGCCCTTTCCGTGACCCTGAGCAGGTGGGCCTTAAGACTAAGCTTTGCTCAGTTTTACTGCTTGAGGACGTTCCCTGCCCTCTCCTGCCCTCTGTCCCCAGGCTGGGGCGAGGGCAGCTTCCTCCTGCCAGGCTCCTGCCTGGGTGGGGGCGGAGGGTGAGTCTGCAGCTGTGAGCATTCCTGACCTTGGCCCAGCCAGCTGTTCTCCTGGCGTCAGTGAAGCCCCTCCCCTCCCCCTCTGCCTGGTGCTTTGCCCACTGAGAGGCCTGGCTGGAATTTCCAGAAAGAGGATCTTCACATTTTCTGATTGTCTGAGACGGTGACTTTTTGGAAACTTTGTATGCTAGCTGCAGGGCTGTGTTTTCATATGTCTGTGGGACCCACTCCCAAACCCATCTCACCTGTGGAGGTGTCTTTTTAAGATCTGTGAAAGCGATGCCTACTCACCAGAAAACAGAAAGACAAAAATAGGAGGTGGCTCCTGCCTGTAGTTCCAGCACTTTGGGAGCCTGAGGTGGGAGGATCTCCTGGGCCCAGGAGTTCCAGGCTATATATTGAGCTGGGATGATGCCTCTGTACTCCAGCCTAGGCAACAGGGTGAGATCCTGTCTCCAAAAACAAACAAACAAGTGAATAAAAGTAGAAGAAACAACTCAGGGTGGTAGAAAGACAAAGCACCCCAGACCCTGTCCCCAGGCCTCTGGGCCACAAGTGGGGAGGGCTAGGGGACTTTGGGAGGGTGAGATAAGGGGGTCACAGGGTCTTCAGAGGTCGAGCCTCTGGTTTGCACACCAGTTTTTAGGCTGTGGGAACCCCTCCCCCTGAATTGGGGAAACTGAGGCTTGAGAGGAGCAGGGGTCTGCCCAGGGCCACCAGGGAGCTGCATAGAGTCATCTCCTGTGCCTTCTGCTCCTGGTGGCTTCCAGTCCTGTTGCTGGGAGTAGAACCAGGCAGGAGAGGGGCAGATGTTCCCGTGGTGGGTGCACCGGACAGGCCGTGGCCTCGCTCAGCCATGAACACCTGTGAACTAAGTCCAGCTGAGTTGACTTGAGCACTCCGTTTTTCCCCAGGTGTGAGAGGAGCTGAGGGGCTTCGAAAGCCCCAAGTGCACAGTGTAAGGCCCCTCAGGCTAGGGGTGCCACGGAGAGGAGGGCGGGGGCTGCACTTCTGCCAGAGCCTTACCTTGGCCGCCATAAATGGCCATGTCCCTAGACTCAGCTGTGTCCCTCTCTGTGGGGTCCCTAGAACCTGGGCTGTAAAAGATATGCCTGTCAGGACGGTGCCTGTGGCTCAAAGGAGTAGGGTGGGTTCAAACCCAGTCCCGGCCAAAAACTGCAAAAAAAAAAAAGATATGCCTGTCTGGGTCCTGGGTGACTGACTGAGTGGAGGAGATCCAGGACCCCACAGGGGCTGTGCTCAGCAGCTGGGGACCTGCCCTGAGGTGGCCCTTTCTTTGCCTTCCTATCCTGTGTGGGTGTCTGCCAGGCCAGTGGTGCACACGGTGGCCCTTTCCTTCCCTTCCCTCACTGGACCTGCGATTACTGCACCTAAGTAGCAGCGTGATGCAAACAGGGCATAGCTCCCTCCGCTGTGTGGAGGCAAAGGAGGTTTCTCTCCTTTGTCCACTTGCAGACAGATTTGCTTTGCTTTACTCATTGTAACATAGACACACACCACAAGTGCATCTCACACATGCATCACACACTGGAGCATGCACACACACAAACACGTTCTTGCCTGGACATACTCATGCACACATGTGCACACACACACAAAATGCATGCCTAGACACATCCATTCACACACTACACCTTTGCACACATGTGAATGCACACACACAAGTGCATGCTTGCACACACCCCCACCACACCCATGTACACACGTGCATGCATACCCACACTCACACAAGCGCATGCTTGCACACCCCTGGCTGTGCTCTCCTGCTGGGATGAGAGGTGCGCTTCACCTGGGCGCTGGGGTAGAGGAGAGTGTGCCCTGTGAGTACTTGCAGCCCAGTTTCCACTCCTGGACTTCTGCTCCTGGACCTGAGATGAGTCTTCACGAAGCCTTTGGGGTGCACCTTTATTGGCTCAGATTTCCTGGAGCACCTCCTGTGTGCTGCTCCTCCTTTGGGCACCTTGGGTCTTGCCAACACTGGGTAGGAAATGCTCCCTGGAGCACTGGGTGGTACCTGCCGAGCTCGAGGAGCTCAGAGGGCTTGTCCCTTGGGCATCTTGCACACACTGCTCCTCAGTGGGCCTGACCAACTGCTTCTGCAGTGACCCCTTGCACCCCCAGTTGCTGAATCAGCGCTGGTGACAGACCATCAGCAGGCAGATGATGGTTGTTAGCTGCGACGTGTGTCCCTGGGGACAGCCCTTCACCCAGGAACAAGCCCCTCCCAGAAATCCCCTTGTGGGAGCACTGAGGTGGTAACAGCATAGCATTTTACTGTTCCTTCCTGAACTGAAGCGCTGCTGTGGGAGTGTTTCTCCTGGAGGTTCTGCAGCACTTGCCACATGGTGGAGAAGGGTGGCATTTGTCCCTTGACATTTATGGGGCTGGGGTCGTACGGGTGGCATACAGAATGTATGAGGTTGTCACAAGTGGGAGGGCCACTTGCCTGTGCAAGGGCAGTGGGAGGGGCTCACCTTGGGCACTCGGTGATGGGTCTCTGCAGAGGGAGGACACCCAGGTGGAGACTGTGCAAGCCCTGCCCGTTCCCCTGGAGATACAGGGCAGCTGCTGGGCCGGCAGGTTAGAGGGCCTGAGCTGTGTGGTCTGCCTGAAGCCATTTTTATGGGGCTGGTTTCCCATGGAGGGTATGGTTGGGATTTGAGCCTGGATCCCTCTGCCTGAAAGCCGGCTAGGTCCGCCACACCCCTGTGCCTGAGCCCGCTCGCTGTTTCAGTTTCTGCGTCTGTCCCCACACAATCTCTCTTCTCTTGTTTTCTCTTCCAAGGATGCTTGTCATGGCATTTATGACCCATCAGAGAATCCAGGATGATCTTGAAATATTTAACCTAATTGCATCTGCAAAAACCCTTTTCCCAAACAAGGTCACAAGTAAAGTTCTGTGACCAGGATGCGGCACGTCTTTTGGGGGGCCACCCATAAACCTATTGCACTTGGTGTTATGGGCTGTGTTTGTGTCTCCCTGTAACTCACGTGTTGAAACCCATCCTGCAGTGTGGTGGTGCTGGGGCTGGGGGCTCCAATGAGGTCCTAAGGCAGAGCCCTTATGCAAGAGTGTGCCCAAGAAAGCTCACCTCTCTACTTTCTGCCAGACAAGGGTGTCCAGAGAAGAACCTGTCCATTCTGGCAGCCCCCAGAACTGTGAGAAATAAATCCCCATCATTCTAAGTCCCTGAGTTTATGGCATTTTGATGCAGCAGCCTGAGCTGACCCAGACACTTGGCAAACAACAAAACTTCTGAAGCCTCATGCTTCTCTGCAAAGTGGGGATAATGTTTCTGCCTTGTAGAATGTTGTAGCAGACCCACTCATGGTCTGGGAGCGGCTGCTGGGGGTATCACTGCCAACTCCGTGTGACAGATGAGGAACCCGAGGCTGTCAGGTGAAGTGGCAGGCCCAGGTGTCCAGGCTGAGTGGGGCTTCCAGCCCAGCCACCCAGCCATGGGCCTAACCCAGCAGGGGCGGCTAGGGAGGAGGTGGGACTGCCCATCGGGTCTGCCCCATGGGTGACCTTGCTCCCCAGTCAGGCTGAGGACGAGGCTTTCCAGGGTGTGTCTGCAGGACTCCAGAGGGCGATGTGATGGGAGAAGGGACCTCTTTCAGAGTGAAAAGTCCCTCAAAGCCCAGCGCCAGCTGGTGTTCCTGAGCCCGAAGGTTGGCCACATGACAGTTGTCTTAGGCTACCGTGTGGCTGCTGTGAGGCCTTCTGTGGGGAAGGGGCCACCCCTCCCCTGCTGCTCATAGCTCAGAGCTGTGTTCACCTCCTGTTCCCCATGTGGAAGAATGCATGTGTTTGCTCTGGTTTTGGGAGCTCTCTGGTGCTCCATTTCGTTTTCCCTCAGTAGCATCAGCTTGGCAGGAAGGCTGACAGCTCGGCTCTGTCCTTCAGCCCGTGTGCTGGCCAGACTTTAACTTTCATTTCCCTGGGCAGTGGGGAGCCCGGGGGAGCTGGGCGAGGTATGTTTGGGCCTGGTGGGGGTTGGAAAGATTGCACTGGAAAAGGGGTAGTGGGAGGAGTGTGTGGAGACTCTGAGGTTGACCTTGGAGGCCACTTTCCAGAAGGGTAATGAGATAGAGAAAGTGAGGTGGCAGAGACAAGGGCCACTCACAGATGGCTGGGGCCAGCGCTGGTGGTCTGGGGTGGAGGGCTGTAGCAGAGGGGAGGATAAGGGGAGGACTGTGGTGTGGGACAGCGTCCAGGCTAATCTCTCTGAGCCAGGCCCGCCTAAAGGAGCTGGGCTGCGGGAGAGTGGAATTTGAACCCTCTGACATTCAGAAGCTGGCTCACGGAACAGGGTTATACAGAAATACTGAAAAGCAGTTTCCTCCTAGCTTTGAAGCAAACCTTTGATTTGACCCTGACCTTGAAGTCCGGATAATGTGGGCCTGTCCCTATCCATAGGCAGCAGAGGTGGGGCTTTGGAGGCTGCTGGGGGCAGGTGTTGGGAGGAGCCCAAAGCTTCCTTCTGGAGGCTCAGCTGCCGCAGGGCCCCGGGGCAGGGTCTGGCCCATAGTAGGTGCCTACTGAGGGGATGCAGGGTTGGGAAGGCGGTCTCCTGGCTGGTGACCTGCTCTGCCCACACTTCCAGAGGAGCTCTTTTCCGGAATTGTTTTTCTTGGTGGATTTCCCCTCCAATGTTGGTGAGGAAGTACTTTAAAGTCAGGATGGAGAAGAATCACTTGGCAGCCTGGCTCAGCCCTGTGTACGTGTGCCCAGGTTTGCTGGCTGCCAGTGTGGCTCCTACTTGCTTGAGAGCTTGACCTACCCTATCAGCATTCAATTCCGTGGCACAGGGCCTGCAGACAGACAGACACACAGACAGACAGACCCTGGCTGTTAGGGAACTCCAGGCACCACGGGGTTTCTTGGACTTACTCTTTATTTATTTTAGACAGAGTCTCACTCTGTCACCCCGGGCAGAGTGCTGTGATGTCATGGCTCACAAGCTCTCAGTAACCTCAAAATCTGGGGCTCACGAAATCCTTCTGCCTCAGCCTCCAAAGTAGCTGGGACTATAGGAACCCACCACAATGACCGGCTAGTTTTTTTTTCCTCCCTATTTTTAGTAGAGTCTCATTCTTGCTCAGGCTGGTCTTACATTCCTGAGCTCTAATGATCCTTTCAGAGCATGGGGATCACAGGTGTGAGCTGCCACACCCGGCTCTCCCTCCTCCTTTTTTTTTCTTGTTAAGATGTAGGGTCTTACTCTGTCACCCAGCCTGGAATGCCATGGTTTGATCACAGCTCACTGCAACCTCAAACTCCTGGGCTCAAGCATCCTCCTGCCTCAGCCCCCCCACAGGTGTGAGCTACCATGCCCGGGCCTGGACTCCAGCTGCTTCTGCTGGTTCTGACCAGGGCTTGCTGGGAGACCAAGGTCTCTAAACCAGGCTTTGGCAGGAACAGACCCCAAGAAGAGTGTAAAGTGAAGCCCTCGGTTGGCAGGACCCTAATTCCCAACAGCTACTAGAGTACCCTACTCATTTTCTCTGGGAAGCCCTTTCCCCATTTCATGGCTCCAAGAGTCAAGTGCTGTGAGCAGGTGGCCCCAGGTAACTGTGATCCTCAGTAGGAGGGGGCTGGGGAGGAAGAGAAGGCACAGGAGCCAGCACTCAGGGGGTTGAGAGACAGGGTCAAGAAGCGGAGATAGGGAACAATGTTGAGACCGTGGGATCAACCCTGTCAAAGGCTTGGAGCCCCAGAGAGTGCCAGAGTGTCAGCTGTGTGTCCACATCGCCTGGCTCCCCCAGTCCCCTGGGGTGGATCACAGCAGGGAGGTGGGGATGGCAGTGGCCTGGAGTCCTCATGGGAAGTGGCCGGAGGGCATGGACATGGGAAGGGCAGCCTGGGGAAGGGGCGCAGGGTCCAGAGGCAGGGGAGGCTCACCGAGAGCTGAGACTCATGTTAGTGGGTCTGACTTGGGGTCCCCCTCCCAGTCCAAGCACGTTTAGAATCACACTTGGTGGTCCTGAGGGTGCCAGGTTTCTAGACTTAAATCCTGGGGAAGGAAGGGTGCCCAGGAGATCTGGGCTTGGAAGGAGCAGAGAGGCACCACCCGTGCTCAGCAGCTGAGCTCACCTGCGCCTCTGCCTCCACCCTGCCGGCTTGGCCCTGTCCTCCTCCGCATCATTCCCAGAGGGGGCTTCCCTTTGCCTGTGGGACTCTGCACAGGGCAGGGATCAGACCTGGATCAGACCAGCTGGCTAGACCTGGGCCCTCCCCTCACCATCTGAGTGGGTGGTCCCTGAGGCCCTCTCTGCCTGCACATTTGGAGTACATGGTAGCTTATGAACCACGTTGGTGGGACGAACCAGACAGGACATCAGTGCCTGGGACAGCGCCTGGTAGAGCTTAGCACTCAGCAGGTGCTATGTGTCACTGGGGAGGGTGCAGGTGCCCCCTGACGTTTTAGCGCTTGTGTGTGTGAGACTCGAGAAGATGGGAACTTCACTACCTGGCTCATGTTGTCCTGTCACTTTGGTGGACACATCTAGCCTCTGTGTATGAAACTGCCGGCTCGTGGTCCTGAGGGCACCCTAGCCCCCGCCTTGCTGACCTCGCCTGGTCCCTCCCTTGGACCATCACCTGTCCAGATCTGGGGGAGGCTGGGAGACCTCAGGGTACACAAAGAGAATGCTGCCCTCCTCTTCCAGTTCACAGAAGGAAGGGGAGCCTGCTGGGCACAGGGGAAGCTTGAGTAAAGCTGGCACAGAGTGGGCTCATCACTCAGCCTGGGGTGGGGCACCTAGTCCCCATGTATACACAGCCTAGGAGTGGGGGATGTGCTTGTGCTAATTGTCCAGACATAATCGAATCCCGACACTCCTCGGTCAATTTCTGGCCGAGCCACTCACCCTGCCTGGAGCTGTGGATGAACCGACTGGCCTGGTGTTTTGCCTGGGAGCCCTGCCACCGCCGTCACCATGGGCACCACAGCTCTCATTACGGGCTCTGTGGGAGGAGGGGGGCATGTGACCACAAGGGAAGCCTTGTGGTGTCAATGGTGACCCCACGGGCTGCCAAGTTGGACAGACCAATTCCAGTCCACACCTGGGCCTCCCCAAGTCTAAGTTTCCTCATCTGCAGAATGGGTGATGTAGGGTCCCTCCCACGCAGAGTGGCCATAGTGTTCAGCCAGCTAACGGGCCCAGGAGGGGCACCCGAGTCCCACACACCTGCTTGTTTGTAGAAGAGATTCCTGGAAGTGTGAGGGTTGGGGCCCAGGGTGCCTCTGAGGACGTCTGTGAAAGGCATGAGGACACTTCCTGGACACCCTTCCTTCACTCACCTGTGTGTTCCTTTGCTCATTGATTTGTTCACTTCCTCACTCAGCGGATGGCAAGCCCTTGCTGTGGGCCAGGCCCTGGCCAGGGTATTTTGGACCCAGAGGGAGCAAATGGCCTGAGCGTCTGCCAGCCCGTCTCCTCAGGGTCACCTGTCCATTTACTTGGACCCAGACATGCTCCATTCTAGCAAGCCACATCTATTAGGCAGTAACGAAGCCGCTCCACACAGTTTGGGAATAAGCATGCATAAATAAAGCCAGAAATTAACTCATTTTCCCATTCTTTATTGATCAAAGACATCCTCAGCTGCCAGTCAGAACTTCTGATCAGCACTCCTCTGCAGGGTAGCCGCGGGGTCAGTGCCGCTCCAGCTGGAAGCATCGTCCTTAGAGCGGTTTTAGTGCTACTTGTTGGAATATTCCAGGAAAACGCTTTGTGTCCACGGGCACTTTTTGGAGCGTTTGTTGTAGAGCATGAAAGTTGGATATGGAGACCTCAACTATCTCAGATCCAGAGGTTCTAAAGGAAAGTTCCTGTTCTCTTAAGGGCCCAGAAACTGCTGTGCCCGCCTCTCTGAGGACTGGAGTCCAGGTGCCCCTCCTGCAGCAGAGAGTACATGGGACAGGGCTCTTCACCTCCCTGTGGTCTGGGCCATTTTGGCCACCAGCAGAGAGCCTGGTGGTCTCTGGTCACCTGCAGCCTCTCTCCCCTGGCCGAAGCTTTAAGCAGTTTGGCAGGTAACTAAATAAATGCTGGCAGAGGTAGGTGATAGCTCACAAGGCTAGGTGACCAAAGGATCAGGTCCGTGTGGGCTGACAGCAGGGAGGCCTGGCACCTTGTGTGCCGGTCACCGGCTCTGGGAGGCTGTGGGGACCACCCCTGCCCCTGCTCTTGGAGGGACAGCGTCTCAGTGGACTTCTGGACCTCCCAGGGAGATGGCTCTGTGCACTTCTTTTGAGTGAGGGCCAACACCCTGGAGGTCAGAGGGCAGGGCTGTCCTGGACACCTTACAGATGGAGAAGCCGAGGCTGTCGACCAGGAGCAGGCTTGTAGCACAGTCTACTGGCCGGCTGGGGCTGCCACGCACCTGCTGTGGGGTTTGGGCTGGAGCGTGGCTCTGGGGGAGGTGGGAGTGTGTGGTTTGGGGTGCCAGCCAGAGCCCCATGAGGAGCTCTTGAGTGCGGGTGACAGTCCACATGGGCTGTGAAGGTTGGGCCTAGGGTCTTGAGAGCCCAACCAGGGCTGTCCCTGCAGGGCCCCACCCCTACTGGCATCACTCTTAGGAGTAGGGTGTTGGCCTCCTGATGTAGCTGGAGGGCAGTCACAGAGACTGCCTCTGGGATGGGCCTACAAGGGGCTGGGGACACCCTGAGAGGGTCTAGGCCAGGGCTCAGGCCACCCTTTTCCTCATGCCTCAGTTTCTACATCTGCAAACTGGGCTCAAAATAAAAGTCCATTGTAAGAATAGTCGGAGCTTATGGGTGGGGCCTAGCCCTCAGTCCTAATATTTTACTGTCACCACTGACCAGACTTGATTTTCCTTCTCAAAGTACTATTTTCTTCATTTTTGTTTTTTCAAGACAGAGTCTCATTCTGGCACCCTGGGTAGAGTGCCATGGTGTCATAGCTCACAGCTACTTCTAACTCTTCGGCTTAAGCGATTCTCTTGCCTCAGCTTCCCAAGTAGCTGAGACTTTAGGCGCCCACCACAATGCCTGGCTAATTTTTCTGTTTTTAGTAGAGATGGAGTCTCACTTTGCTCGGGCTGTTTTTTTCTTAAAAAAGAAAAAAATCATGTAATTTCCTGCCATCTGAGAATAGCAGGCTAGCTTACATGTCAGCAGTCTGGCCTTGAAGGTCAGACCATCCCAGGCCTGTTGCCAACTCTTTCATGTCCTTGCTGGTGACCTTGGGCAGGCTAGGTAACCTTGGGGGCTCAGTTTCCTCAGCTGTACTTTAGGAGTTGCTGTAGTGCCTCAGGGTTGCTGTGATGGTGCAGTGAGGCTCTTGGCCTAGGGTCTGGCGTTCTGGAAAGCCCTCCCGACAGTGCAGCTTTCCTGATTGCTGTGAGTCAGCACTGAGATTCCCAGACGGCCTGAGCTGGGGCCCCTGGGGCTCTGGGGAGACTTGCCTGAGCTCACACACAGGGGGGAGGTGGGGCTGGGCCAGGTCTGCACAGAGGTGAGTCATAGCCCACAGAGGGTGGCCCTGCACCACACCCCTCCCGCCTGGCCCACCTAGGGTGAGGGGCCAGCCCCCAATATGGTGTGGAGCCTGCCAAGAGGTGCCTATGTGGGCCGGGCCATGCCGTCCTTGGCAAGGCAGGACTTGTCCTCACGCTCAGGCAGGGTCTGTGGCCTGTTATCCTCCTGGGACTTTGAGAATCCTGGGCCTGTTCATCATCTAATCACTCTGAGCCTCAGTTTGTCTGCCCGTGGAATGGGGCAGTGATACTGTACCCCTTCCCAGGGCCATCACAGGCCTCAGATGGGCCGGTCATTGAAGCATGTCAGCATTTACCTGGCACGCAGTTAGCAGTCAGCTTCCCTGTTACTGCTCCCCCATGGTCCAGTGTTCCGTGCCTTGGCCTCCTGTGCTCAAATTGCAAATCCCTGGCCAAAGCCTTGTAACTTGTGAGCTCAGGCGAGTGGCTTCACTGTCCCAGGCCTCAGTTTCCCCTTCTGTACCCACCCTCTGAGTTCTGAGGTGTGCCAGCATCCCTGGGAGGTGTCTGCCCTCGATGCGGACAGGCCTGTCCTTTGCCCTTCCCTGTACTGTTGGGGGAGCCCAGTGCGTTGTGGCAGGAGGGTCCTGTGGCCTACAGGCTGCCCTTACCCAGAGGGACTCCTCTGCGGGATTGGAGAGGCTGTTCCTGGCATCACCGCTCCAACATGGGATGTTGTGTTAAAGCTGCCAGAGGGAAGTGATCTCAACCTGGTTCTGGAGCTTGGCTGTGCTATACCCAGAGCGTGGGGCAGTGGGTGGCTGGGCGTGGTGCCGTCCTCACTAATCTGATTTTGGACAGATGAGATTGAAGGGCCCTGATGAGCAGTGGGGGAGGAGAGGCTCCACATCCTACTTTGCTGAGGCAGTGGGAAGGAGTGTTGGGGAGCCCATGCCCCTTGGAGTGTCCTGAGCCCAACAGCCAGGTAGTGCTGACCTAGGGCCCCTCATCCTGGAGCCATGTCTGGGGACAGCCCTTTCCTGTGGTCAGTCAGCTGGACTTGGTCTAGGGTGCTGGCCAGCCCTCCCCTGGCCATGGGCAATGGCCAAACCCAACACCACTAGCTTTGAGCAAGGACAAGAAATTGCTGGCCTTGCCCTGACCACCACGTGGGCCTCCCTCAGCCTGTCCCTCGACCAGCCCCACGTGGCTAAGATGTGCCTGCGGCAGCCTGGGCTCTGCATTCTCCCACCCTCAGACCTTCAGGGTGTCCTGGACTCTGAGCGCCTCCCTGCTGTGTGGGACGGGGAGGCTCTGATCCACAGTAGAGGGTACACGCCTTGGGAGAGTATGTTGCATGTCCCTAGTGAGGGGGACAGAGCTGGACATAGCCCCATCCTCACAGGGGGCTCCCCCTGAAGCTGGGATCGGTCTGTTCTGGGCTCTGCCACTTTCTGGTCAGGTGCTGAAGTCCTTAATTTTCAGTGCCTCAGTTTCCCTTTGTGTAGAATGGGAGGAATTAAGATGCGTATAAACTCTTCAGGTGAGCAAAGGCCAGGAACTCCCCCAGGGAGGCCCCATGTGTATCCTCCTTTCTGGGTGCAACCAGAGGCAGTGTCCGGACTCTTGGTGCCCCATCCCTGAGGTCACATCTGTCTGGGCGGCTCAGTCCTTCAGAGGCTACATGTGCCCGGCATGGGCACAGAGCTACCTCAGAGTGGCCCCTGTGAGGGCACTGGCTCCTTCTAAGCACAAAAGGAAGCCAAGGCTGTGATTATGGCTGGGACCTGTGTAATTAACTCTAAACTGGGAGGCTGAAGAGGAATTAAAATAAATGCTTAGTGGAAATTAGAGATGAGCCATGTGCTAAAAATAGCAGAGCCAGGTCGGACACTGCAGCGTGTGCCACAGGCAGCAGAGCAGTAGCGGGTGGCCGGGGGCTCGACTGTTCAGATCCCCCACACCCTGGTTTTCAGGCTGGAGCTGAGTTTGAGTGTCCCAGGCTGCCTAATGGAGGGCCACACACCTACTGGCTCACAGAGGCAGGAACCTGTTGTCTCAGCATGCTGGGGGCCAAGTGTCCCTGTCAGAGCTTGAAGGGCAGCGTGTGTCTTCCTGGGGACCCTGAGGACGAAGTCGTCCCTGTGCCCTGCCTATGCTGGCTGTCAGCTGGCCCGCTGGTGCCGGCCTGTGCTGCATTGTCCAGTCTGTGCCTCCATCGTTACGCGCATTCCCCACAGGTCTGTTTCCATCTCCCTCTCTAATATTATAATTAATCTTTTATTGACTTCCAAGAGGACAGCTCAGTGGCATCAGGCACTTTCACAATGTGCAGCATCACCGTCGTCCGTCTGCAGAACTTTCCCCTTCCCAGCTGGTCACGCTGTCATGCAACACTGCTCCCTCTGCAGCCCCGACACCCACCTGTCTGCTTCCTGTGTATGGACTTGAGGACTCTCTGGTTCTCTGAGAGGCGGAATCACACAGCATTTATCCTTTTTTGTGTTGTCAAGTCATAAAAATTATCAAGTCATAAAAGCAAAGGTCTTTTATGGATTGTTTTGGATCTTGTTATCTAAGCCAGCAGTTACTAGCTTTAAAATTTAATTAATACATTGAATCAGAAGTTCAGTTTTTAGTTGGGCTAGCTAGCCACGTTTCAAGCACCCATTGGGCACTTGTGTCTAGCACGCACTTGAAACGCCGACACATGGCATCCTACTGGACAGGGCAGCACCCAGGCAGGACATCTGTATCATTCTGGAAAATTCTGTTGAATGATACTGTGCCAGGTGAACGGACACCACGGAGACGTGAGAGCCAGACTTAGGTGTGGTCCTGGATTGGACCGTGGGCTGTAAAGGACGTTTTGGTGTCCTTTGTATATTGAAGAATGTAAGTAAGGTGTGCAGGTGAGGTGACCGCAGTGCCCACGTTGGCGTCCCCGCTCTGACACTGGCACTGTGGTTATGGAAGAGGGTTTCCTCGTTCTTAGGAAACACACATACAGGTATTTGGGGATAAGAGGGTGTCGTCTGCAGTTCTCAAATGTTCAGAAAAAATTATACACGTAATCATACAGAGAGAGACAGGGAATGACTCTGAGATAAAACTAATGAGTAAATAGTAACCAACCCCTGGCAGGATGGGAGGGAGCCCAGGGCAGAGGGAGCTCCCCAGGCAGGAGGAGTGTGTCCCTCAGGTGGGGTGCAGCTCAACACACCCAGTGCACTTGATCCACAGTCTGAGTGGTGGCTCAAGTCCCTGCCCTTAGGCTCTGATTCTACCCCGTTTTCCACTCAGTCTGTTCATTCCTGAGTTTCTTGTGAGCAGGGGCTGGCTTCAGCAGTTTGTCTTCAGGGATGGTCGTTGATGACAAGGACAGGTCTGAAATCCTAGGGTGTTCTCTGGCAGTGTGTGCGGAGGCCTGGGGAATGCTGTGCTGAGCTGGAGGCTCCCGTCTCCAGCGCCTACTCTGCTATCAGGGCTCATGATGAACCCATGAGGCAGGTCGTGGCAGGACACCAGGCCTAGCAGCACCCACTCCCCCTGGTCTTGCCCCAAGAGCATCTTTGCCAGCTATTTCCCCACGAAGTCTGGAAAGATGCTCCCCCAATTCCTCCCACGACAGATACGTGACAGACTCGGGGCTGGCACGCATTCGGTGGGGCTGGTGGGTGGGCGGGAGCAGGGAGCTGCCCACGTGCTGACTGGGGAATCGAGGCCCTGCCCCTGCCCCTGCGTCTGGCATGTGCCACTGTCCGGGTCCACCATGGCCCCCTGCCCCTGCCCCTGCGTCTGGCACGTGCCACTGTCCGGGTCCACCATGGCCCCCAGTGGGTGGCTCTTGGCTGTGGACCTTGTCACCTAGGTGGGGCTGTGTCTGTGTGCCTGTGTGCACTTGTGCACAGGCTCAGCATCCTTATTGGCACCAGGCTGGCGTGTTATCCTCCAGTTGTGATTGTCAGTCCTGAAACATGCTGGATGCACCTGGAGGGGGGGCCGGTAGACGTCACGGAGGGCAAGGTGCCGTCTGCCAGCGGTGCTGCCAGGATGGGGAATGGCATGTTTTGTGACTGTGAAGGCCCTGCTGAGCTTTGCAGCTCTGTGCTGGGGGTGCCAGAGACCTATGGTGGTCAGAAGCTCAGGCCGTGGAGCTGGCTTCCTGCTTTGGTCCAGGCCTATCCCTCACCTTGGGACTGGGGGAGTCCTCAGCTCTCTGAGACAGGACAGGAGTGTGCTGGAATGTGCCGGCATGCAGCAGGGGCCCGCTACTGCTGTTACTGATTTTGCAGACCCCGAGGTCTGAGGTTAATGACTTCTCCTTTCTCGTCTCTAGTTCCTGTGTTTGAAGAACATACGCACCTTCCTTAAAGTCTGCCACGACAAGTTTGGGCTGAGAAACAGCGAGCTATTTGACCCCTTTGACCTCTTCGATGTCCGAGACTTCGGAAAGGTGAGTGCTCACTTCCCCAGCCTTAGTCCTAGTAGCAGGTGGGCTGGATGGACAGAGCATGCCTGCACCCCCACATGGGGTGGGGGGGCTCTCCTTCTTCACGTCTGGCAGGTGCAGGCGGGGCTGTGTCACAAGCCAGGGGGTGCACGTCCCTCCTTCCAGGTCTGGCCATGAATCTGGGTAGATGCTTGGGAGCAGAGCTGGGTGACTCTGGGCCTGAATCTCCAGTTCTCCATCAGAATATGGGCCGCTACCAGTGTCGCCTCAAGAAGGGTTGGCAAGACGTTGAGGTGAAGCCCGGATTGAGCCTTCTTGGTTCCGCCTGAAACAAGCAGACCTGTGTCTGGCATGGGTGGGTGGGCGAGGGGGGCTGATTCTGCAGAGGTGACTTCCTAGGTCCCTGGCAGACAACCCCAGGGAGTGTCCTTGTGTTCCTGGGAACTATCTCATGGCAGCTGTCCTGCAAAAGCCCGGCTGTCAACAGGGGAGGGGACCTGAGCCTGGCAGGTACAGATGCCCTGGGGCTCTGGCCCTTTGGGGACTCCCTGATGAGCCAGGTATGGAGTGATGCAGGGTGTCGGCCACACACCTCCTGAGGCCCAGCAGGTCCTGGCTACTGTTCTAAACCTGTGGGATCAGTACCATGACACCTCCCTGACAGTGCAGGGGCTAGGAGTGGGAGGTGCTGGCCCTGCCTGCTCACAGCCTTCCTTTGATGCTGACATAGGCGCTGGTGCAGCTCTGCGAAACAGCTGCTTTCTGGACTAGCACAGGAGTGTATTTTTACCTGATGGGAAGTAGCGGGTATTTGTTGCCTGATTTATTTGAGGACCATTATCAGGGACTTGGTGTTTACGGAAGCATTATGTGGATACACGATTTGCAAAACGCAGAGGGAATTTTTTTTTTTTTTTTTTTTTTGAGACAGAGTCTCACTATGTCAGTGAGTGCTGTGGTGTCACAGCTCACGGTAACCTCAGACTCTTGGGCACAAGTGATTCTCTTGCCTCAGCCTCCTGAGTAGCTGGGACTACAGGCACCCACCACAACATCCAGCTATTTTTAGAGACAGGGTCTCACTTTAGCTCAGGCTGGTCTTGAACTTCTGAGCTCAGGCAATCCACCTGCCTTGGCCTCCCAGAGTGCTGGGATTACAGGCGTGAGCCACTGCGCCTGGTGGTAGAGGGAATATTGTATTTGCAAACACTGAGAAGTTCGTCCAAGAGGAGCCCTTTCTGGGAAGTGTCAGGGTGGTTGGATAACTAGGGTTTTCCCAGGAGGTGCCTTCCTCCATCCTGGAGATCTATAAACATGAGATTTGAGGACCCCTTCAGGAGCCCACCTCTGTGTGATAATCAGGTTTTACAAGTTTTTAATCTGTCTCTTAAGTGACTCCTCCATGTGCCTCTGCTGCAGTGCACCTGCCTGGGGGTTTCAGGCCTGTCCAGGGCTACCTGTCCCTCTGCAGGCCATGTCCTGTGGGCGGGAGTGGTGGGAGCTGAGCTCCTGTGCTGCTTTCCTTTCCTGAAGTGGCTTCTTTGTGCCCAAGGTTGATTTTAAGGTGGTTTGAGGCTCACTTCTGTCCCTCCCTGAGAACAATGGAGATGAGTTTGCTGTAGGGGCCTGGGTGAGGAAGAGGCTGGAGGTTCTAGATAGTGTAGAATATGCACATGCACACTCATGTGTACAGGTAACAGTTGGCACACGTACACAGATATATGTACACACACAGACACATGTGCACACATGTACACACACAGACACATGTACACACAGACACACATACACCCAGACATGTACACACAGACACACAGATACATGTACACCCAGACCTACACACGTACACACAGACACATGTACACACAGACATGTACACACACAGACACATACAGACATGTACACACAGTCAACACGTATACCCTCAGACACACGTACATACAGACATGTGCACACAGACACGAACACACATACACAGACACATGTGCACACTCAGACACATGTACACACATACACACAGACACATACGCACAGACATATACAGAGACATGTACTCGCACAGACACATGTAAACACAGACACAGTTGAAATGTGCACACAGACACGTACAGATACGTGTACACACGTAGTCGACATGTACACACAGACACACATGCACACGTACACACAGACACATGTAAACACATACACATAGGCATGTGCACACATACACAGCGTCACACAGGCACATGTACACACATACACATTGTCAGACACGTACACAGACACATGTACACTCATGCACACGGGTATACACAGGTATGCACAGACACGTACACACAGACACATGTACACACAGATGTGTACACATACGTCAGACACACATGTACACACAGTCATACGTACATACTCAGACACATACACACAGACACATGTACACATAGGCGTGTACACACACATCAGACATGCATGTACACACAGACACATACATACAGATATGTGTATACAGAGCCACGTATACACTCACGCTGTCAGACACACACATGTACACAGACACATGTACATACACATAGACATACATGTATACATATCCAGACACATATACACACAGACACATACACACAGACTTATGTATACAGACACGTACACACATACACTGTCAGACACACACACATGTACATACACACATACATATATGCCCAGACACACGTATACACATACACATACACACTGTCAGACATACATGTATACACAGACACACATAGACACACGTAGACACATACAGACACGTACACGCAAACACATGTACAGACACAGCTAAACACAGACATGTACACATCGACACATGTACACACAGACACATACATACACTGTCAGAAACACACATGTACACAGACATGTACATACACAGACATACATGTATACACAGACACACATATACACTGTCAGACACACACATGTAAACATAGACATGCACACACATACACACACATGTACACACATGAGATACACACATGTATGCACACATAGACATACACACCTCACATGTTCAGACTGTACACACACTTGGATGTACACAACCACGCTCACTCATGCACACTCATGCGCATACCCATTAACACCTCACACGTACTCCCATACTTACATGCCTATGGATGCACTGCACACATGTGCTCTCTCCCGTGTCTCAGACACACTCAGACATGGACATGTCTAAAATGTAGTAGACCCTCCATAGCTAACCACCTGCGGCACTGACCACCTCCTTTAGTGGGCCTGATTCTCACAGATCTGATGTGTACCACATGTGGGTGTTGGAACAGTAGACCTAGTTTCTTATGGTGACCACCTCCATATGTTGACTAGTTTGTGACAGTCCCTGGGTGGTCAGCTTACAGAGGTTCTACTGTAACTGAGTGGAGAAAAAGACAGAAAAACCCTGGCCAAATGCGTTTCTTGGTCAATAGTTAAAATGCAGAGATTCGGTATATAATTTCACTTTGCTTTTAGTTTGCTACAGTGGAATGTGATGATGTAAGGCCTACACAAATTTGGGTTAAACTCATCATTGGACCTGCCAGCCGTGTGGCCAGGAGTTTGCAGAGGGGCCCTGGTTATTAGCCCTGTTTCCGGGGAGGTAGTGCTGGTTCCCAGGCCCTTGCTGGCCTCTGGTCTGCCCATGTTGCCCCGTGGTGGTCGGTGGCTATGCTTTGCCAAGCTGTGGCATCTGCTGAGAGTAGATGGTAGGTTTGGACCATGAGTCATGGTGTGGAGTGCTGGGAACAGAGGTGATATAACTGCTCAGCTCCTGGGCTGGGCTGGGGGGCCCAGGCACCTGGCCCCAGTCAATGCTAACTAAAACAAACCTAGGTTTCCCAGAGAGATGGTAGCCACCTCCTGTTATTTTTTTTCTCTGCTGTTTCATTTAGAAAGGTGTGATTAATACCTGTACCTTTGGGAGGCAGAGCTGGTGGCTGAGCTTGCGGGCCTTGGCCCCTAGCAGTCTGGGTTTGAGTCCCATTTGAGTCCCAGCTCTGCCGTCACGAGGTTGTGGCTCTGGACAGGCGAGTGTTTCTCCAGGTCCCGTTTGTGGTATCTGTTTGTAGAGTGCTAAGCACCTGGGTGTACCCCTGGGGGTCCTGTTGCTCTGTGGCTGTGCTTCTCCTTGGTCCCCCATCTGAGCTGGGTGCAGGTAACCTCTGTGTGTGTGTGTGTGTGTGTGTGTGTGTGTGTGTGTGTGTGCGTGTGCGTACGCGCGCGCACAGGCACACATGGCTGGGGCCTGGGCTGCCTGCGACCCTGTGCTGGGCTCTGGTGCCCATGGAAGAGATTTTGTTGTGGAGAGTCCTCACCCACCGGCCGAGGTGGCCTGGCCTAGGTCCTGCTGTGGATCTGGTTGAGTCCCTGTCTTGCTACTTCCTTCCTTACCCTGTAAATCTTTACTTTCAAGTCGAGTTTGACGTGGGGCCAGTGGAGACTGGGGCTGTGGGCCGGGCACCCCACGTGGGACCCATTGTCCTCAGCCTGGCTGTTTGGCCTGTTTAGTGCCTATGGCTTCTCTGGGGAAAAAGAACATGGGCAGCTCTTCCCACCATGCTGTTAGCACGTGCGTCTGGAGCAGGGAAGGGCCTCACCGGGCCTGTCTTTAGGTCTGTGTGTTACTCTCTGACCACAGAAGTGAAAAGCAGGTGGCCCCTTTCATCTCTTCAAGGCCACTTGCCAAGGGTCTCCCCTGTGTCCAGGCTCATCTTTTGTCCTGTACGAGCTCAGCCCAGTGGGGCGCCCTTGGCCGTTGCTGGTGAGCAGGTGAGCCCAGCAACCTTATAGCCACATGATTATCACAGAGATGTGACCTCCTGTCCTGCCCTCTACTGGCCCCGCCCTTGGCTCTGAGGACTGACAGGAATTCCAGGCAGGAGGAAGGTGGCATCTTTCCCTCTTCCAAGTGTGAAGCTCTGCAGAGTCAGCTGGGCTGTGGTCCCGGGGGGCCACCTATCTCCATCGGGAGCCTGAGTGAATGATGCCAAGGCTGGTTCCATGGTGGGTGGGAAAGGGCTTAGGGCCGACTGGCCCTGGTCTGTGGGGCTGTGGAGGGTGCTGTGAGGGGCTGTGTAGGGCTGTGGAGGGTGCTGTGAGGGGCTGTGGAGGGCTGGGGGTGTGGGGCTGGGGGTGGCTGTGTGGACCTGTTGGGGGGGCTGGGGGGGCTGGGGGAGTGAGGTACACAGGTTTCTGTCTTGCTTGGCCTTTCACTCACAGGGTCAAGAGGTCAAAGGGGTCCACATAGAGCAGATGGGGTGTTAGCTGCATTCTCTGAGAGGAGGAAGCAGTTGGCCGCAGACCCATGAAATGCAGGGCACTTCCTGGGGGATCGGTGGAGTTTCTCGTCCTGTCCAGCCTCTGGGTTTTGTTGTCCTTTGTTTTCTAAATAGCAGCCTCTCAGCCTCTCAGCCTCTCACATCTCTTGTGTTACTGGCATCATTTCTTGGACAGAGAAGACATCCCTCCATCCCTCCATCCCTCCACCCATCCCTTGACCCCTCCCTCGCTCCAACCCACGGTCCAAACACCCCACCACACACCGCCACCGCCCCACACAGACCCCACCACAGCCCCACAGCCCCGGCCCTGACGGCCCGAAGCCCTTCCCCAACCACCACGGACCCCGCCTGTGCATCCTTCACACAGGCGCCCGATGGAGAGAGGTGGCCCCCCGGGACCACAGCCCAGCTGCCTCTGCAGAGCTTCACACGTGGAAGAGGGAAAGATGCCACCTTCCTCCTGCCT
>CAUYPK010028806.1:0-36868 GCA_963574355.1 Loris lydekkerianus | reverse complement strand
GGGTGGGGGAGACAGGGGCAGGGTGGGGGAGACAGGGGCAGGTTGGGGAGACAGGGGCAGGGTGGGGGAGACAGGGGCAGGGTGGGTAGACAGGGGCAGGTTGGGGGAGACAGGGGCAGGGTGGGGGAGACAGGGCCAGGGTGGTGGAGACAGGGGCACCAGGGTGGTGGAGATAGGGCCAGGGTGGGGGAGACAGGGCCAGGGTGGGGGAGACAGGGGCAGGGTGGAGGCGAGAGGGGCAGGTGGGGGTGGGTGGGGGCGAGAGGGGCGGGTAGGGGCGAGAGGGGCAGGGTGGGGGAGAGAGGGGCAGGGTGGGGGAGACAGGGTCAGTGCAGGGAAGAGTTATAGAGACAGATTCCTCTGACCATACTTTCTTTTGTAGCTTTGTTTTGGAATCACATAAATATTTTTTAAGACTATAAAACAAAATCAAGATAAAATGAAAGGGAAGCAATTTAAAAATCAAAAGCAACATGAAAGAAAGAACTCTATGGGTCGAGCTGATATCTTAACCCAATGAGAAATAATTGTTTCAAGGACTTTTGAACCTGGTAATTGGGGGCTGCATCCCAAGGGAGATGTAGCCTAAGGACAAAAAAAATGGCAAAGAAAAATAGTCCTAAATTCTCCTTAGTTATCTCATTGTTGGAACTAATGTTTGTATTATAATCCTGAAGTTATTATTCTGTTAGTTCCAAACTGTTGTTCTCCAAGATGTAGAAACCATCACCAATTTACTGACAATTAACTCCTCCCCTACTCACTACACAGTGCTCTCTAAAATGCATTTCTTACTGAAAGGAACCCATACTCAGGAGAAATGCCTAATTCCTGGGGTGGGAGGGTCAAGGGATATGGTGAGCCCTGAAAAGCAAGGGAGCTATCACAGACTCCCAGGAGTGTGTAAAGAGAAGCTAAGAGCCAAGTTGAAGTGCCTCGTGGCCAAGATGGGAGAGTTTGAATGTACACAATAATAAAATCTGTACTACTCTGGAATACCTCAAATATGAAAACAAAACAAAAACCAAACATAGGTTATCATAATGCCAAACAAAACATATCTAATTGATCACTTTTGGAGAGTGCTGGAAAGTAAAAAAATAAAACTGGTACATACAGGGGCAGAATCAAGACTTTTCTCACCTTTTGTGTATCAGCTGCACCCCAGGATAACACAACTGTTGATGACCTAATTAATCAACAGAAGAACGTGTAGAGGAAATCCCACTTTTCAGGCCCTCATGAAATAAGGACATAAGGTCATGGTCATCGATGGCTGAGACTAGTGGATAAAAAGCTGATAAGTCAGGTTCAGAGTATCTGAACCCCGGCATAGACTTAACCTCACTAAAAGAGACACAGCCAGAGCGGCACCTATGGCTCAAAGGAGTAGGGCACCGGCCCCATATGCTGGAGGTAGTGGGTTCAAACCCAGCCCCAGTGCAACTGCATAACATTAGCTAGGAAACATCTCCAGGAACCCACATTAGAATCTGATGGGCCTTCTAATCTGACTACCTAGACCCATCAGGAACTGCAGAGGAAGGAGGAACATGTTAAACAGCACCAGGGGATGTGAACAACACAGTCCAGAATGTGGGAGACTCTTCAGCAAAGTACTACAATAAGAGCTAGAGGACAGAGAGCCTACAGGTTTAAAGAGACTGAAGGGACCTATCTAAATGCAGTGTGTGGGCTTATTTGGACCCTGATTCAAACAAACCACCTATAAAAAATAATAAGAAAGCCAGGAATTCTTATGTGCAGCACTAAGAAAATCAAAATACTAAGTGAATATTACCAATATTTAAAGATATGTAGTTAATTTTGTAAGCTGTGATAAAGGAATGGTGGTTATGTTAAAAAAAAAAAGGGGGTGGGGTGGGAGGTGGAGGGGTAGTCCTTATAGTTTAATAATATATTCTTGTGGTACACTGCGGCAGTGATGGCCCCCAATGGACTGCTCCCCATTTCCAGGCCCTTCCCTGTATCCCCCTCCCACATTAATTCTAGGCTTGGTTATATGATTTATTTTGGCTAATGGAACATCAGCAAACACAATGCAAGCAGAGGCTTGAAAAGTGCTTTACACTGGGGCTTGCCCTCTCTTGCTACTGGGAACTCTCACAATACTCCCACCACGGGAGCAAGCCCAAGCTAGCCTTCTTGTGAGGCCATGTGGAGAACTAAGGCGCACTGGCCAACTGCCAGATGCATGAATGAGGCCGTCAGACAGGTCAGCCCCAACTAAGTCGCAAGCTGACTGCATCCGTTTGAGAGCACACAGATAAAACCAACAGAAGAACCGTCCAGCTGATCTAAGCCAAACTTGATGACCCACAGAATTAGGACCTAATAAACGAATGCTATTACAAGCCTCTAGACAACAGCAATAGAGAAATATAGTCCTGTAATATGTACAGATGAAATCAAATGTGTCTGGAGGTTTGCTTCAAATAAGGCTGAGAGTAGAGTGAGGGGAAATGTAGCTAAAACAAGATTGGTAACAGGCTGATAATTGTTGAAGCTGGTGAGGAATACATGAAGGCTCATTTTACTACTCTCTATCATTGGTTATGTTTGAAGTGGAAAATTTCCATAGGGTGGCATCCATAGCTCAGTGGGTAGGGCGCCAGCCACATGCACCGAGGCTGGCGGTTAGAACCCAGCCCCAGCCAGCTAAACAACAATGACAACTGCAACAACAACAACAAAAAAAAATAGCCAGGTGTGGTGACGGGTGCCTGTAGTCCCAGCTACTCGGGAAGCTGAGGCAAGAGAATCAGTTAAACCCAAGAGTTAGAGGTTGCTGTAAGGTGTGACGCCACGGCACTCTACCGAGGGTGACATAATGAGACTCTATCTCAAAAAAAAAAAAAAAAAAAGAAAGAAAAGAAAAGAAAAAGAAGGAAGGAATGTAGGAAAGGGAGGAAAGGAGAGGGGAATTACTCTTCTATTAACAAAGTAATTAAGACTCAGAGAAAGAGAGTTCTGCAATGTAACAGAGCCAGGTCATAGCAGAGTTCATTGCTGAATGGAGCCTTCTGGCTCCTGAGCCAGGCCCCTTCCATCCCCCCCACATGATCAGAGGCAAGAAAGTTTTGTAGGAGAAGCAGCATAAGTAAGAACAATTTCTCTTGCTTGATAAAAGCCTGATAGCAGATCTAAGACATTAGAATATGACAAGCCCTTTGATGACAAATGACTTTCATTTGTGGGATGTATTATTTATCTAGGGTTTGGGGAAGAAATATTTGCTCTGCCACGTATGGGCATTACATTCCATAAAGGACAGGCAGGGGGGCTCCCCTTCCACACCCTACCCTGCTGTCTGGCACCAAACACTTGCTCTGTCCTTAATGGTGCATGGTGGCTGGGGGCAGAGAGACCTAGCCAGGGCTGCTTTGCACTGTGTCAGGACCGTACTGCTAAAAAACTGTTTTCCAGGGGCAGTGCCTGTGGCTCACTGAGTAGGGTGCTGGACCCATATACTGAGGGTGGTAGATTCAAACCTGGCCCAGGCCAAATTGTAGCAAAAAATGGCCCTTTGTTGTAGTGGGCGCTCTACCAAGGGCAACAAAGTGGCGCTCTGTCTCTTAAAAAAAAAAAAGTTGTTTTCCAGTTCAAATGTACTAAGGTTGCTTCTTTCCCACATACACAAAATGAGCAAAGCTTTCATTATTCATCAAATGAAAAAATTAAACACGGTAATTATCTGCCTATTGCCTCAGGCTGGGTTGTGCATTGTTTAATCAGACATTGCTACTGGAAGCCACAGACAGTGTCTGGCCATAAATAGACATTAAAGGAAGGTTACTTGATGGGAAAAAAAAAAACAAAAAACCAAAAAAACTTCCAGGTCTTAATAACCAATGTTGGTTTCCCTGAGAACTTCTGAACCTTAGAACTCAGCTGGAGTTTACAGGGAGGAAGGAAGATTCTAGAAGGTGATAACTGGGCCTGTGACCATAAAGCCAACTACAATAAAGCTAAACTAAATTGAAATCCTGCTTACAATAAAATTGGCAGGTTCTCGCCTTGGTTTTCTTGAGAGTGGCATATGCTGGGAGGAACCCCAGGGCTCTGGGTTTGCATTTGACTATTCATCTGAATTCCTAGAGCAGCGTTTTTCAACCTTTCTTATCTCATGGCACACTTGAACTTATACAGTTAAACCTCTGTGGCACACTTACATTACATTGATCAAAAAAAAAAAAAAATGAAAAAAAAAATTTACTGCATTTTGAACTTCTTTCGAAAATAATTTAATTATTTATTATTATTATTTTTTTGAGACAGAGTCTCACTTTGTCACCCTCTGTAGAGTGTCATAGATCACAGTGACCTTAAACTCCTGAGCTCAAGTGATTCCCTTGCCTAAGACTCCCAAGTAGCTGGGACTACAGGTGCTCAGTATGCCTGGGTAATTTTTCTATGTTTAGTAAAGATAGGAGTCTCACTCTTGCTCAGTCAGGCTGGTCTTGAACTCCTGAGCTCAGGCAATCCACCTGCCTTGGCCTCCCAGAGTGCTGGTATTATAGGCATGAGCCACTGCGCCCAGTCCTAATTAATGATCTTCAAAAAATTTCAATTTTCTCACAGCACACCAGTGTTTCCTGGCACACGGGTTGAAAATCACTGTCTTAGAGGCTTAGTGCCAGCCAGCAGAGCTTGTGGGGCTGGGCTGTGGCTGAGGGCAGTAATTGGTGACCCTTGTCTTAGCTCAAGTCCAGCCCTACTGGTAAATGTAACAGGTGGAAATACCGTGGGTGGCAGAGGGTCCTAGTCCTCCCTCTCTCCAGGCCTTCAGGACAGGACCCAACTCCGAGGGTCCTGAATTTCTGAGGGTCATACTCAAAAGTCGCATAGATTTTCCCCCCTAATTTCCCCTTACTTAATATGTAAGAATTTTTAAAACAAAGGGTCCCAGGGTGGGGGAGTGAGAAGGATGAGGATCCTGGGTCCAATGGATTTAAGGTTCCTTTCACCCTGGAGCACCCAGGCCTAGTCGACCTGGGTGACTTCTGGCTGAGGGTCTGCCTACAGTGGCCCAGTGGGGTCCCTTCCTCCCTCCCATACTAGAGAGATGTGTGATGGGGAAACCATGGCCCTTTACCCAGGTGAGCAGTGCCTTGCTCCCTTTGCCAGAGCCTTTTCTGCTCCAGGTGCTGGAAAAGGTCATTTTCAAACCAATTTCCTCTCCCAACTCCCCCATTTCCCCAGCCCCCCACTGTGAGAGAGAGGTAGGTATCTCAACCCTGGAGAGGGAGAGTGGGCAGCCTCTTAGCCCCTCCTGAGCAGAAGCTCCACTCAGGCCCCTTCACAGAGAAGGCCCTCCAGAGCCAGCTAAGAGCCAGGGCAGGAAGCAGACTGTGGAAGGGACGAAGGGACAGCAAGACATACCAGTGGGGGATGTGGCACGCTCCCAGGATAAGATGGGAAGGTTTTCTAGGAAGGAGGCCCAGCTCCAGCAGAAGCCCCAAAGCATGAGAGTTCTGAGAGTGCTAGGACTTGTGAGTCCACGGGGTGCTACAGGAGCAGGTGGGTCAGTGCAATGATCTAAGCAAGGTTCTCTGACCCCCCCCCCAGGCCACTGGCTCCCCCTCAGGGCCTGCTAAGGGGAGCTCAGGGGCTGATGCCTGGAAGGCTCTGTCCCCTCTGCTGCTCTCATGGCCAGTCCTTGTATGTCTGCAGCTAGACCTGGCCGCTTACAGAAGCAGGCACCCCAGGACTGCAGGGCACAAAATGAGTAGGACGTGCGTGGCTGGGCAGACTCAGCAAGACCGCCGCCAAGCAGCAGCGAGGCACCGGGCCATCAGTCCCTCGGAGGCTTCCTTGTTACAGAGCCAACAGCCCCCCTATACGAGGGCAGACTGACAGGGGATTGGGGTCAGAGTACCAGGCCCAGGTGTCAGAGCAATGTTCCTGGAGCTTGCGGAGGCCTGTAGCTGACACTAGGGGGCAGGGTGGAGCGGTGGGGACGGCGCGCGGAGGAGGGAGCCGCCCAGGCCCAGTCGGCAGGGGCTGACGAAGAGCGGGCCTGGTGGGCGTCTCCGCGCTCCCGCTCGGCAGTGCGGGGACGTGGACATGTCACTCGCGGGAAGGAGACCCAGAGAGCTGCTTCCGAGAGAGAGCCCCGCGCGCTCCGGACCCCAACACGGGCCGGCCCCGGGGGCCACCAGAGCGCGCGGCGCCGCACTCAGGGCCGGGAACCCAGCCTGACCGCGCGTGTGGGCAGCCTCGCTCCGCGGGCCCAAGGCCCCTGCCCCGGTGGCGGCCCGGCCGGCCCGGCCCCTCTGCGCCCCGGCGTGTGACGCGCGGGACGCCCACGGCTGCTGCGCCAGGAGAGCCTCGGATGCGCTGAGCCCCTTCCCGAGCACACGGCAGCCCCGCCGCGGCCCCGCGCTGACCCACTTTCCCTGCCGCCCGCCGAGCCCCAGGCCGGGAGTAAAGCGGCCGCCCCAGGCAGGTGCGAGGCGTCGGGCGGGGCGCTGGAGCCCGCCCTGCCGCGCCCGCCCGCTCCCCCGCGCCCGCCCGCTCCGCCACCCGGGGGCGCGAGCCTGCCTTCCGGGGCGGGGGCGGAGGTGGACGAGGACCGGGCGAAGGAAGAGGAAGAAGGGGCCTGTGGGGGTGGAGGGGGTGGGGTGGGAGAGAGAGAAACGGAGAGGAGGAGGGGAAAGAGAAAGGAAGGCGGGGAGGGAAGGAGGAGGGGGAGGGGGCCGCACCCCTGCCTCTCTCCCGTGCGCAGGCCAGCCTGGAGGAAATGTTGCAATGGGCGAAGTGCGATCCGCCCCCTGGCATGTGGGCTCCGGGGCTCTGGGTGTCCCAACCCCATCCTGCCCCGCCCTCCGCGCCGACCTCTGCCTGATTCTGCCGAGCCCCATGCCTCAGAGGCTGTTAATGAGCCTGGCCCTTCCCGCAGGCCTGTGCGTTTTGTAGATAAGACCACTTGTTCAAGGTGGCTGTGATTGTGTCCACTTGGGAGACTTCTGGCTGCATGACCGTGGGGAGGGAGGGTGGCCAGGCCCCGGGAAGCACCGGTCTCAATTCCCCTAACTTCATGCTGCCGGGCATCAGACCTGCGAGAGTCCCTGATGCCAGGTCAGGAGCTTTGCTTGTGTGGTCCTTTACACCCCTGTATATACCTGTTACTTTCCTACCTTATTAGTATTTGTTATTGGAAGTTACAATAATTCATAAATAGGTCTGTCACAAAAGGACATCCGAGCTGACACCATTGTTGGTAGGTGGGCGTGCCCACTTCTGAGCACACCCGCATTCACAGATGCTATCAACGTGCTTTATGCAGAAACATGGTCAGGATGTTATGAAAAGAGCTGCTGAGTTACTAGTATTCCCCAAATGCCAAGTCCTCAGTCTGAGCACTTTGCAGGTATGAATTCATTTAATCCTCACTCACCTCTGTGGCGTTCATTACTGAAAAGGGGGTACCCTTTTCAGAGGAGGAACCTGAGGCACAGAGAGGTGTAGCAGCCTGCCAGGATCACACAGCCACTAAGTAGCAGAGTCAGGACTTGAGGCTGGCCCCAGAGCCTGCGAGTTTACAACTAGGTTTCCTACTTTTCTACGCATATTGTTTCACAAATTGCCTTTCTCTTAAGGATATGCTCTCTTTTGCAACCAGTGGAAGATGCCTAGAAAGGCAACTGTTGGTTGTGTGCATTCATGCTTTCTATAGGCCAGGGGTCCTCAAACTGCCGCCCGTGGGTCACATGCGGTGGTGTGATTGTATTTATTCCTGTTTTGTTTTTTTACTTCAAAATAAGATATGAGTGCATAGGAATTTGTTCATAGTTTTGTTTTGTTTCTTTAAACTATAGTCCGGCCCTCCAATGATCTGAGAGACAGTGAATTGGCCCCCTGTTTAAAAAGTTTGAGGACCCCTGCTATAGGTAATAGAACCCTTCAAAACAATAAGGGGCCTTGCACTTAGCCTGTGGGTTTAGCTCCATACTTGACCTCTCCTCTGACACACACATGCAAATAAGAACCCTTGATCCTCTCCAGGTTGGAGGTGAGGAAGAGGGAAGTCCCCAAACCAGGGGCAGAGTCCTTCACAAGCCCTGGTAATGGGCATGGTGACAATTAGGCAGAGAATCCCAAGGACTTGGGTGACGAGACCCAGAATTAGAAGAGGGTGCCCAGTATGGTGCTTGTGGCATTTCATGGCTCTGGTATCATGTCCCATGGTGGCTGAAGTGTCCCAGCAAGTCACTTCTACATTGTCCTAGAGGCCTCTTGCCTCCTGCTCATTTTCAAAGTCTGTCCCTCTAGCACCCTCAAGATTCTCTAAGTGCCCTTCAAAATAAAATCCTTTTTTGTAGTTGTTGCTGTAAGTTACAAATCCTGACACATACAACTGATTATTGACAAACTTTTAATCTTTGCCAATCTGATAAGCCAAAAAAAAAAAAAAGTGTTCATGAATTTATTATAATTTGCATTTCCTTTTTAATAGGGAGGTGGGGGGAGAGACTGATTGTTTTAAATAAAACCCATTCTCCCCTTCCTCCAGGATAGCTGATGTGCAGCCAGGCAGAGGCTGCTGAGCTGGCCTGCGTCTTCCGGGCTGCCTTACAGTTAGGCTTGTCCTAATGACACAGTTCTCATCAAGGGAGTAGAAAGACACCTGTGGTAGGAGCCACTTCTGCACCTGGGACTGTGAAGGGTGGCGTGCCCCTCCAAGCTGCCTCAAATCTGGCTGTGGCAGCAGTCTGACTCTGATGGTGCGGTGTCCTAAGAGGGTGAGTGGCTGGAGAGAAGGACCCTAGGACTGTAGGTGACCCTGAGGGGCAGAGCTGTTACTCATCTCAGCTCTATAATCTGAGAAAGAAACCATCACGCAGAATTTTGTGCCAACTTAGATATCTGGCTACTCTGCCCAGGTATTTGGTTAGATGTTATTCTGGATGTTTCTGTGAAGGTATTTTTAAGATAAGGTTAACATTTAAATCAGTAGACTTTTAAATAAAGCAGATTACCCTTTATACATGTATCACAAGTTCTGAGGCAGATCGTGTTATGGTCCATTATTTCACTTCTAAGAAAGACAGCTGACATTGTCCTTTCTGATTCACCCAAGCAAGTTTCAAATGGTGGGCTGAGAGGGCTTCATTTTTTTTCTGTCAGTGCAGATTTCACAGTTCTTGATTTTTGTGTCTCTCGAAACTTTCATAATGACCCGTGTAATATGGGTGCCTCATCCCATGAGCTGAAGACCTTAAGAGAAGATGGACTGACCTCCCCTGAGTAAGAAGGAATTCTGCCAGTGGACTGCCTTTGGCCTCCAGCCTGCTACTGGCTTACACTGCAGATTTTTTGTTTACTAAGCCTCCACAATCACAACAGCCAATTCCTTAAAATAAAACCCTTAAAATAATTCCTTGAAATAAATTCTTTAAAATTCCTCAAAATAAATAAGTGCATGTGTAGACATTACATAGAAGTTAGATACAATTTTTCCTCTTGGTTTTGTTTCTGACTAATAAAGAAATGCCTGTTTGTTTTTCTAGCCTCTGTGTTAACTGGGTCTCTTTGTGACAGCAGCTGAGGGTTACCCTAACCAATGAAGAAGTTCACTGGTGTCTGTGTGTGTCGCCATTTCTAATTTGGCTTCTGTGATCTGCTGGCACTTCAAGTTTCTTTGTCCTCTTCATTTGTCTTTCAAAGAATTTCATATAGTAAGTTCAGTTAACCTGTTGACTATTACATATGTCACAGATATTTTCTTTTTTTTTATTTTATTAAATCATATCTGTGTACATTAATGTGGTCATGGGGCACTATACACTAGTTTCATAGACCATTTGACACATTTTCATCACACTGGTTAACATAGCCTTCCTGGCATTTTCTTAGTTATTGTGGTAAGACATCTATATTCCACATTTACTAAGTTTCACATATACCCTTGTAAGATGCACCACAGGTGTAATCCCACCTATCACCCTCCCTCTGCCCCCCTCCCTTTCCCCCTTCCCCCTATTCTTAGGTTACAACTGGGTTATAGCTTTCATGTGAAAGCCATAAATTAGTTTCACAGTAGGGCTGAGAACATTGGATACTTTTTCTTCCATTCTTGAGATACTTTAATAAGAGTATGTTCCAGCTCCATCCACGTAAACATGAAAGAGGTAAAGTCTCCATCTTTCTTTAAGGCTGCATAATATTCCATGGCGTACATATACCACAGTTTATTTTCTTGTAGTCAGTCACTCATCTCTTCATTTTGCTCAGAGCAGCTTTTATCCTCAGGAATATGCTAGTTACAACTCTTTATGCTTGTGACAGAAATCCAACCCCCTGCTGCCCAGTATAATGCAGAGGACTATTTACTGAGCAACTCGCATAACTGCCATTTTGATCATATTAAGATTTCCCAAGGGAAACATAAGATGTCTTTCAATTTCTGTCCTTTAATACAGTTTAATTTTTGCTTCATGTAGGTCTTTCAAGAGTCTTGAAAGGTTAGGACTGTGCTTAGATTATTGATGATTTTTTGTTTTGGCTTTGCAAATGCCATCTCCTACTTGGTTATTATTGGTATATAAGACAATTACTGATTTTTGTGTGTTTTCTCTGTGTTCACTTCCCACCAGTCTGGCTCTTACATCTTTTTGAACCTCTCAGAGAATATTAATTATATTGATTTTAATCTCTTTTTATGATTCCTGAATTATTCTGTTTTCTCCAGGCTTCTGTCTAGTTCTTCTGCAAGTTGTTTGTTTCCTTCCTATGTCTGGTTGTCCGATTCCACTTGTAAATGAGTGTCAGGACTGTGGTTCTCCAAGGGGCATCTGTGGAAAGGAGGGTCCCTGAAATTCTTTCAGAGTATCTGCAAATCCAGAACTATGTAATAGGAATACAAAGACTTCTGAAAATCATGGGTGTTCAGAGGAGTTTTTCAGAGTCTGTGTAATGTACAATATTACAATAACTTGAAAACAGAAGCTGAGGGTGTCACCTGCGGCTCAAGGAGTAGGGCACTGGTCCCATATGCCAGAGGTGGCGGGTTCAAACCTAGCCCCAGCCAAAAACCACACACACACACACACACACAAAAAAAAGAAAGAAAACAGAAGCTTATATATGAAAATCCATCTGTCTATTAAGCCAGACGTTAGAGAAATTTTCAAAAATATAAAACAATGTCCCTCTTCTTACTAAATATGGTAGAACCTCTATTAAGTTGACCACCCAAGGGACTCTAACAAACTGGTCAACATAAGTAATTGGGCCTACTGTATCCATATGTACGTCTGGTGCATGTCTGGCCTAGGAAAATTAGGTCAACTTAACTAATATAGCCTCTTTGGAAAGAATTATGGAGAATCCTTAACTCAAATTAGACCTCCCATTTGACCCTGCAATCCCACTACTAGGCACCTATCCAGAAGAAAAAAGCTCATTTTATCATAAGGACATTTGCACTAGATTGTTTATCGTAGCTCAATTTACAATCACCAAGATGCGGAAACAACCTAAATGCCCATCAACTCAGGAACGGATTAACAAACAGTGGTCCGTGTACACCATGGAATGCTATTCAGCCATAAAAAAAGACCATGGCTTCACACCTTCTGTATTAACCTGGATGGAGTTGAAACACGTTCTTCTTAGTAAAGTATCACGAGAATGGAAAAGCAAGTATCCAATGTACTTAATATTAATATGAAGCCAGTAGGCAATCTAATGCATGACCACATAGGAGAAAAACTCTTCAGTTGGAGTTGGAGGGAGGAGGAACGAGGGAGGAGTGAGTGAGGGGAGAGGGTGCTCCTACTAACTGGACACGATGTGGGAGTGTTTGGCACACCTTTTGAGTGTGAGACATAACTACAAGAGGGACTCTACCTAACAAATTCAAATATTTTGACCTGGTTGTTTATGCCCTCACATTAAGTTGCTATAAAAACAAAAAAGAAAAGAAAATTAAGTCAACTTAAGGAGGTGGTCAATGTAGAGAGGTGGTCAACTGTGGAGGTTCTACTTTTAATTATTTTTAGAAAAATGTAGCTAATTACAGAAATATTATTTGTGTTAACCTGCCAGTATTTGTTAAAGTAAATGAATACATATCTTAAAATTTTCTCCACTTGATCTTCTACTACCCATAACAAACAGTTAATGAACCCCATTTTATATATTATATGTTATATGTATCATCTACTGTATTTTTACAATAAAGTAAGCTGGAGAAAAGAAAATGCCGTTTAAAAAATGGCAAGGAAGACAAAACACATTTACCATTGGTTAAATGGAAGTGGGTGATCATGAAGATCTTCACATTGGTGGTCTTCACATTGAGCAGGCTGGGGAAGTGGGGAGGAGGAAGAAGAGGGTTGTTCTTTCTGTCTAAGGTGTGGCAGAGCTGGATGGAGCAGGAGGACAGGCAGGCACAGTCTACGAAACTAGCACCCTGTAAGTGGACGTGCACAATTCACACCTGCATTGTTCTGGGGTCAGCTCTACGGGAATGTGTTTAATCAGCACTCTTGAATGAAACCCAAAATGTTGTTGAGTGAATGGAGGAGCCAGGCCTCCAAGGATGGAGCCTCAGGGCAGAGAGCTGCAGGTGCTGGCTTCCTCCAAGATGTGGGAAGGTCTACCTGTGTGAAATCACCTATATGTTGGGGGGAGGGGGTCAGAGGGAGTCCCAGTTGTCATCCAGGAGCTCAAGGTGGGTGGGAACCCAAGGGGGAGTGACACTCAGAATGTTGTAGCACTTATACCCTCCCCTTTGGGCTTAGTTTAGCCAATGGGGGGCATAAAAGAACAGGATGCCCACTCTGCCTTCCAATCCCTTACTCTTCATGTCTGCTGGGCAGACTGCGAAAAGGGAGGGTGCTAAGGAGAGTCCCAAGATGGGGGGACCTTGGGAGGACGCTGCAGGCAGGCTTGGGGTTTAGGGAGGGCTGCCTGCCTCAGGCCTGGCCAGCTGATACCATCCAGCCTGTCACGGTCTCCTTCACATGAAAAGCACACAGAACTCTTTAATGTTGACCCGACAGCAGCGGGGGGTTGCAGGTGACTACTAAGCTAATCAGGGGAAGGAAACTTGGGTTGCCTCACATTTTATTTAAGAGAAAAATACTTCCCTCCCTAAGCCAGGCGCCTTGGCACACACACACAAAACCAAAGCAAACCCTCACTGCTTCTCTGGAAAGTCTGGCCACACCCTCCGGATATGGGAAAGGCTTTCTTCTCTGTTTCGAATGACCCTGTTTTGCCTTTTTTAGATACAGATGTTTATTTGGTCTCACTTTGAAATACTTCAGTGCAGCTGAAATAATTTAAGAGAGCCCTGTAAGAAGGGACAACTTCCTAACCTTCTAACATGTGAACCTTCTGCAGGCCACCAAGGAACTCACAGGCCACCTGATGGGCAGCCCCAGACATTCCCTTAGCAGGCCATGCTGGCCACAGGGCCAGCTGGTCACTCTGCACAAGGCCTCAGTGTCACTATGCAGTGGCACTTCTGTGGGGAAGTGATAGCAGTTGCCAGGCAGGGAGCCAGCATTGGTCAGGGACTATGCCAGTCACTGGTGCTGGACAATGCTGTAGGACTTACTTTTTAGGGGTTACTTTGTGCGATTTAATGTGTTATCCCAATTCCTAGAGGTCCAGGATGCAGGATGTACAGGAATCCGTGATACAGAAATAACCTTCCACAAAGGGTGATGTGAGATTTAGATTGGCAAAATACCTAGAAAACCCAACTTGGGAAGAACACGTGTGACTTGGTGGGTGGGCCCTGCTTACCAGCCTCCTTCCGCACCATCAGAGGGGTGCTCCTGGGTATAGGGCAGTGATTTTCAACCATGAAAGGATCTTAGGTATACCTTAGAAAAATTTAAAGATCATTCATTAAATTATTTTCAAAAGAAGTTCAAAGCATAGTAAGCATATTCTTTTTTTACTATTTTTTTGATCCACATAATTTAAGTGCGTTGCAGAAGTCTAACTATAGGTTCTTAGGCACTCTCCTCACCAGTGGCAGGAGCTGCCATCATGTCACCCATATTATAGATGAGAAGACAGAGCCTCAGAGGCATTGAGTCAGAACTGGAGCCTGTTCTGTGGCAGTGCGCCCATGCTGGCAGCCAGGTATGCAAGGGGCTTCTCAGCTCAGCTCTGCCCAGGAGCCTCTGCCCTGGGCCCTGGTCTTAGCAGTGGAGCTGCAGGGGGAGCAGCCTGGGATTTTGTTCCCTGTTCCTGCAATACCTGGTGCTCCCTGCCTTGGGTACTTTTGTGTGTGCCCTCCCTTCTGGCAGCAGTCTTCTCTCCCCAAGTCCTGGCTAGCACCCACTCTTGGCCAATGCTAAACAGGCCCCCTGAGACATGCCAGCAATCACAGGTGTACAGGTGTCTGTTTGTCTACCGACATCCTTCCAGCCTGCCTCATCACAGGCCCTGGCACAAAACAGCTGCTCACCCATGAATGGTGATGTGCTAGGGAGGGATGGAGAAGCTAGATGGAAAAGGCCAGCAGGCATGAGGCTGGAGTGACCTTCATGTCCCTTTCCCACTGTGCCCTGGGGCTTCCTGGGCAGTGGGAACCTGACCAGCTGGCCCTGGTCCCCTCCTCTGAGACAGTCCCGCTTGTGATGGGAGTGGGCGATGCTGTGTTTAGGGAGCTAGTCCATGTAGGGCCCAGCAGCCTGACAGCAGGTACACAGCTATGGGCCGATGCCCTTCCAGGGGGTGACTTTGCCATCTTAGGGATGTGGTCACTCTGGTGCCTGAAACCAGCTTTCTCAGCCCAGAGGCCCATCTGCAACTGGTAGTGGAGGCAGCCTGGCTTGAGATGAGGGTGGAGGTGATTCAGTGGATGTTCAGAATACAGGGCCACCAGAGACATGGCATTTATAAAGTGGTGAAGATGTCTCAACCTGCAGGGAAAAGGTGGGACAGCAATAAAACTGAATGCCTGTGTCTCATTTTCACAATAAATTCCAGAGGGAGCCAGATGGCTCAGAAAAGGAAACCATGAAATATTGAAAGGAAGTTATTAAAAAGTTTGTAATCTTAGAGAGGGAGGAACTTTTTTTATTATGTTACAAAACACTGAGACGACATAATTGATTCATTCTAAACAACGTAATTGATTCATTCTACTAGATAAGAAACAAATATCTCTGCATGGCAAAAAATGTCACCATTAAAGTAAAAGGACATACGATAAACAGAAAAAAATTATGGCTTATCTCTAAGATGGAATTACCATACAGTCATTAAAAAAGAACAGGTATATTTATGTCTATGATATGACAACGGTGTCACATACATAATAGTACAAGCAACTGAGTCCCAGGGAAAAGGCTGCTACACACATTAAAAAAAAAAAAAAAAAAAATCCAGTCTCTGAATTGAAAAATGGGCAATGAGTGGAAATCCTTCCCAGAAAAGGAAAATGCTTCTAAACATTTGAAAATATGCTTACTCTCATCACAATAAGAGAAATGCAAACTAAAATGTCAGTGAAATCCTACTTTCCACCTACCAGATTCACAAAATTCCTAACTTGGACAGCCACTGTGCACGTGATCTGGAGGGATGGGTTCCATGGGGGCTGTGGGCACTTCTAACAGAGGGGATTACATAAGACATGGAACTTAGCACCCTTGGTTTCCTCTGGTGTTAGGGATTGAACGCTTATGTCCCCGTCCCCCCCCCCCCCCCCCCGCCCAGTGCATATGTTGAAACCTCACCCCAATGTGACAGTGTTAGGAGGTGAGCTTCAGGAGGCGTTCGGGTCATGAGGATGGAGATGGGATGGGATCCATGCTCTTATAAAAGGGATCCCCAGGGAGCTCTCTCGTCTCTCTCTGCTACGTGGGGACACAGTGAGAAGGTGGCTGTCAACAACCTGGAACAGAGCCCTCCTCCATCTTCCAGCTTCTAGGGCTGTGAGAGGTAAACGTCTCCACCCATTCTATGGCACTCGGTCACAGCCACCTGGGCTGACGGGGCAGCCAGGGAGGAGGGGTGGGGTTTAGGGTCTTTGCCGAGAGTCTCGTTTCCACCATCTCCTCCTTCATTCTGTTCCAGTGTTTCACTCCAAGAATGAAAGGCGTTTCGGTTTCTGAAGTAGTCAGAGCCACGCCTGTGGGAGGCTGCAGCTGGCCTCCGGTCCTACCCGTGCCCACTGTTGGCTGGAGGTGGGACCAAGCCAGTCGTTCCCAGTTGGGGTCTGCAATGTCAGCCCTGAGGAAGCAGGTCCACAGCACAGCCTGTGGCCTGGCAGACAGGGCAGTCTGCATGGGGCAACTGAGGCAGGTCCTGCTGTACGGGCAGATGCTTCCGCTGCCTGCTTGGGCATATACTTGTCCCTAACTACAAGCCCTTAACTGGCATCACTGACGCCTCTGGGGTTTTTCCAAATCTGAGGGCTGGAGCAGCAGGGGATCCCTTGTGGGTGGAGGCCAACAGGGCAGGCTCTCTTCCTGGGCTGGTTGATGCACCCATGGGCCCCATGTCCATGAGTGCACTGCCCGCCACACCACAGGTGCAGGGCTGTGGGCTGCTCTACCCCGCATGTGGGCAGATCTCCCTTGTCACCTGCTGGCAGTATGCCCCTTGCCCCCGGCAGTGTCTCAGTGGCCTCAGGCTGCCCTCTTTTAGATTACCTCCTTCCCCCCCACCCCCCACCCATTCATACCCTTGCCTAGGAAGCAAAGGGCCCTGCAGAATGAAGGGAAGGGGCTTGTGACTCACAGATGCCCTTCTCCAGCACACTGTGCATGGGTCATCTAATGAAATGCACCAGTGCCTTTTACTGGCTTCCCCGAAATCCCGCTGAGGTGCATGTGCCCACTACTGCTGCGTGCCCTCTGTGTGTCCACGTGCCCGCTGTGCGGTCTGCAGTCCAGCCAGGCTGGTGTTCACACTCCAGGCAAGGCAGCCCAGATCCTAGCAGTAGGCCCGGCTTTTCACATCACCTCTGCCACCCCTCTCTGTTTGAAGGTGAACCCCTGATACCACAGAATGACTCACCTGCCTTTGCACAGCGAACGCTCCCATCTTTCTCACACTGGCAATTATTCCTACTAAAGGCAGACATAGTTTCAAGAGTGGGTAAAGGAGCTTGAGGAGTCAGAGGGCAGATGGTGAAGAGCCTGCTTGTCCTTCTTTCAACTGTCGTCAGCCGTGCAGGTCTCGGCTGCCATCTCAAACTGTGTTACTGCTACTTTGCATGTGTGCACATCTCTTTCTGCAGGTTTGGAGGGAGCGGCTGAGCAACGCACTCAATGCCACGCTTGGCTTGGCTGGCGACTGGGTCGTGTGCCGATGGGCAGGGGCTGGGAGCCCGTGGAACAGACAGGTCCCCTGGCCCTGCTCAGGGCACGAGCGTTTCACAACATCGCTGGGTTCTTCTCTTCTTGAGGTTGTGTGGGTGACGCAGCGCACACACCAGGGGATGGAGCTCACCTGGGGGGGCTGCCTGGGTGACTGTCATCACGGCAGTGATGGCACCATCCTGATATCATTTCCTCTTTACAAAAACCTCAGGAGGTGGGAACCACTGTTATCACCATTTTCCTGATGGGCGGGCTGGGATGCGTGTGGTGGAGCCGAGAGGAGGAAGCAGGACCTGAGAACCAGTGCTGTCAAGAGTCAGGCCCATTCATCTGATTAGACCCAGAAGTCTGGGCAATTGCAGGCAGCTGGCACTACAGAAGGCAGGGAGAGAAGGGGCAGTGGAGATTAGACACGGACGGCTAGATCCACCCTCTGTCTGGGAGCCAGTGGACTCCCAGGCTGCCTCCAAAGCCTTCCTCAGACAAGCCTGGAAGTTTGTTCTTTGGGGAAGTTGAAGAGGAGCAGCTCTAGGCACAGGGACAGCAGAAGGCAAACATGGGGTTTGACTAAAAAAGGGTCAAGGTATAAAAAGAAAGACTTTGCATATCCCAAGACCCTCCTAACTTCCTCCCAGGAAGTCAGCGACAAGACATATAAGCCCCTGCAGGGCACGTCTCCCTAGAGAGGAGACCTAGGCTTGCTTACGGAGGGGGACTGCCCCACAGTGACACCTGCAGCACCCCCAGTCTACAGCCATCCCCTGCTGGCAACAAGTCTTCAAAGAGCTCTTTAGTGCGGCACTCTCAAGAGAGGAAGAGATTGCCAAGGCTCACTGGACATGGGGGTGAAGTCGCCAACATGGAACAGAGCAAACAACAAACGGGGGGAAAGGCACTCAGGGGAATCATCAGGGAGCAGAACACAGCTCATCGTTCATATGCTCAGGGATGCCAGAGGGGATATTGCACCCAAGAAACAAGATCAGCATTCTGTAAGAAAGGGGTGATCACAGCCCAACAAAGAGGACAGCTGACAAATAGGACAAAGGATGGAGTTAAGGAAATCTGTAGAAAGAAGACAAACAGATTGACAACAAGAGATAAAAGGCAAAACTGGAGGGTCAATCAGGTGCTCAGGTTCTACGAATTAGAGCTACGAAAACAGAGAACAGAGAAAACAAAGAGAGAGACATTTTCAAAGAAATAATACAAGAAAATTACCAACTGAAGGGTGGCAACCTCCAAATGCAAAGAGCCACTAAGGGCCACCACAGTGAGATTTTGTTTTTTCACAATGAGATTTTTAAATGATCACACTACAATGTATCATCACGGCTGCATTGCATTGGGACCCTAAACTATTTGGACTGTGTATCGATCACTTTTCTAAAAATAAAGTTAATTGCAAAAGGAAGCTTCCTCCACTTGACCTCCCCCCTCCGGTTGCTAGTGTGATGGAGGATGGGAAGGGCACAGGACACAGTGGTCATCAGCAGGAGGCCCCGGGAGACTCTGGGGAACGCCAGGCAGGTAACCAATGAACGATGCTGCTGTCTGATGGGTGCCCCTGTTGCAGACAGTGGAGGTGAGGAGCCACCACGGCCTTTCTGTCTTCTGCAGGAGCCCTCACCAGATGGCCGCAGTTGGTTTTGTTGGTGGGAATGGCCCCCAGGAGAGCACCAGCCACGAGTGCTGAGGCTCAGGTAAGAGCTCATGGTCCTTGGGCAGCTTGAGGAAGTCCTCTGTGGCCCTGCTCCTTGGTGGCCAGGTTGGGAGGGCGAGAGTAGAGGAGGTTCAGTGAGGGCCTCCCCTTCTTTTAGGAAATGGGGCAGAGCCAATGTGGGGGTGGGGACAGAGCTTTGAGGCTCTGGTTTTTCTGGTCATCTGACACCCTGGTCCCAGAGCCCTGTCTTGGGCTATGCTGGCTCTTGCTGGGGGCCCTTGCTGCGAGAGAGCCAGAGGGCTGGTCTTCAGGGGAGGGAGGAAGTGAGGACCAGCGAGATGGGATGGGGAGAGGAGGCTACTGCACTGCCGCTGTGGGGGAGGCTGTGCCAGGAGGCAGAGATGTGGCTGGGTGGTGTATTAGTTATCTACTGCTGCATAACAAATGGTCCCAGGACATAAGAGCTTAAAATAACAAACACGTTTGTTTCGCATGGTTTCTGAAGGTCAGAAATCTGGGAGCAGCTCAGCAGTAGCTTTGCATCTCAAGGGCCCTCCCAAGGCTGCAGTCGAGCTGCTGACCAGGCAGATGTCTCTGAAGACCTGACTGGGGCTCAGGACCTGCTTTCACGATCCTTCATGTGGGTGTTGGCCCCAGTTCTTCAGACACTTGGGCTCCGTACGTCTGCTCACAATGTGGTGTCTCCCAGAGCAGGTGATCCCAGTGAGAGAGAGAGGTGGGGAGAAGGGAGAGGAGGGCGAGAGGGGGGGGAGCACAGGAAGGATGCTGCTGTTTGTTAGTTAGCGCCTTAGCCTTGGATGTGGCACACCATCACTCTGCTGTGTTGGCTGGTCCAGGGGGCGTCAACACAGGGTGTGAAGGGAGGGAGATGGGACTGTTGCAGGAAAGGGCAACTCATCCCTTGGGCTCTAGGATGTGGCTGTGGCTGTGACAGGTCTTGAAAAGACACCTGGTCTCAAAGCTTCTCAGTGGAATTCCAGTTCTCCAGTCTGCACCCCCCCCAATCCCAATTCTAATTATAGAATCGTTGGCTGCGACCTGCACCACGCTTTTTGGTCTTATCACATTCACATCCTCCTTATTGAGCTCATACTGGTTCTCTGTGGCAATGGGGCACGTTTGTCCATTTCCATTTGATAATAATTCCATTTGTCAGATGGGAAAACCGAGGTCACAGAGACGGGCCCAATATTGGGTTGACCTGTGGCAATGAGCCCGTGGGTGGTGACCCAGGAAGAGAGCTGGAGGCTGCGGGTCCCTAGACTCCCACCAGCTGCGGTGGCTTTCCCATTCATGCTTGCATGTCACAGATGTCCCATTTCAGGCACTGGGGACACGTCATGAACAGAAATGCCCACCCCCTCCCCTGGGGTGCTTACAGCCCAGGAGAAGGGATAGGCACTAGTCCAAGAATTCCAAGATAAGGATATAATCACACATGAAAATCACTGATACGAAGGCGGGTGCAGGGAAGCTGCTTGGCTCAGGGCCCAGAAAGCACCTCCGAGGAGGAGGAAGGCAGAGTGGCAGGTAATTCCTGCTTGTCACCCTCATCGGAGAACAAAGAGGGCCCAAACCTCTCATTTGTCTTCAGGCTAATATTAGCTTGAGAGACATGTGAATAATTACTTTTTCTCAGCACATGTTGTTAATACTTAAGAGTAAAGAGGAAAAGATTGAGCCCCACATTAAAAAATAAAGACAACCTCCATGATGTATTTCTGCAGCAGGCAAGGTGTCTTCTTAGGGGAACAGCAGAATCACCCAGAAACAAGCGTCTAATTATAGCAGTGCCATCTGTGGCACTAAAATAAGGATGATTATCAACACTATCTTTCAGGTTTTTCACTAAGTCAGAACAATTTGCTAAAAATAATCTGTACTGTATCCGCAACGCCCCCAAACAATGTGTGTTTTCCCATCAAAGCGGCTGCCAGATCCCTATGGGCAGGGAGCGAGGGGGGCGTTAGCCCTGCTGGCAGCCCTGTCCCTGTGCTAGCTGGTTTTCATCATAAATGTTGTCACTGGGGCAGTGGGAGATGGATGGAGGGAAAGTCAAGGCTGGATTCCTGCCAGCGATGGGGGCCCGTGCAGACACCAGGTAGAGAGAAGGTCTTGACTGAGGAAAGCCGAGTGGATTTCCCAAGAGCCTCCCAGGGAGAGTCAGGGCCTGTCGCCAGGTCCTCAGTTCCTGGAATCCTGCTGAGTCCACCCCCAACATCAGGGACTACAGCATATAAGCCACACACTAATTTGCTAGTGTTCCGGGGGGAGGTTCTCTAGCAGACCCGAATACTTAGGTCCCCTCTCCATGACTCTCCTTCCCGAGGTCAGCATTGCAGGGAGGTCTGAACATTCATAGGAAGCCTGGTGTGAGAGAGACTGGTGGTGTGATGATGACATTTCATCCTGCTCACAGAGCCACTGTTCCCCTGTGTAGAACATTTGTGAATTAGAAAAAGGAGCGCCTGACCTAACCTAGGGCAGGGCGGACGCTCAATTTCAGAACCCACTCGCCTCCTGAGCCAGGAGTTTTTGAAAAGTGTGCAACCTGCGCAACTGTCCAAACACCCTACTGCTGCCATGGTCATGAGAATTCATTATGTCCCGTGGCACCAAGGGCCTCTTCTCTAAGCCAGAGGAGCCCCTGCCTCAGGCTTGGGGACTCTTTTTTTAAAACAGAACAGAATGGACATGCTGAACACAGCCATTTGGATTTTTTTAGGGTATGGACAATGGCAAATTTATGGTGATTGGTAAGTTTTTAGGGCAATAATTTTCAGACTATTTCCTGAGCCTCCCTAGGTTTTCCAGGAGGATCTTGAGGCTGATAGGGGTACGAGATGCAGGCTAAGCCAAAACATTCTGGATCCCCACTCCTGTTTCAATCAGAAGAACTTTTCTTTTCTTTTCTTTTCTTTTCTTTTCTTTTCTTTTCTTTTCTTTTCTTTTCTCTCTTTTTTTCCCCACCTTGCTTGCTGAACTGATATAAAGAGTTATTTTAGAAGAAAGAGTCCACAGGAAAATTACCCATAATCCAAAATGTTTCTCATGATATAGAGACTAAGAGATATCCAGAGAAAATACTATGAAATACGTGCTGGCATCGTCTGTACTTCCATCTGGGAACAGAAGCTAGGTTATTTAGATAAACCCTCCAGTTGGAAACAACTGGGAATGTTAGAACATGTTACAAATGTTACCTTGAAAGTTCTAAAGAACAGGGGGGCCAGCCTCTGGGAAAGCGAGTGGTAGGGATGGGAAGAACATGGGGCCTTCAGGAAGGACGGGGCCGAGGCTCGGGGCCCCCCGAGGTGTGGAGTCAAGGTGGGGTGCTTCTTGCACTGAAGGCCCACACCTGGGGTGAGGGTGAAGCAGAGGGCCTACATGGGCATCCACCTCTGCTGTTGCTCAGGGGCACCCCGAATGGCAAATACAGGGAAGTGACACAGTCCTCAGAGGGCTGAAAGGTAACAGCCATGGTGGGAGGTTTTGCAGAGGGAAAAGATCTTTCAAGAAAGAGGGCTCGATAAAGACTGAGGGAGTTCATTACCGACTGAGTCTCCCTGAAGGGAGTTATGAAAAATGTGTCTGAAGGAGAAGGAAAGTGATCTCAGAGAAGGGCTCGAGGGTAAATAAAAACAGCCACTGAGTGTGCAAAGCACTGTCATTGTCCTTTCTCTCTTGCTTATAACAGAATTCCTGGAACTGGGTAATTTATGAAGCAAAGTGATTTATATCTCTCAACTGTAGAGACCAAGAAATCCAAGGTTGAGGAATCACCAGCTAAGGCCAAGAAATCTAAGGTTGAGGAATCACCAGCTAGGGACTCTGCAGAGTTCCGAGGTGGCCCAGGGCATCACACGGTAAGGGTGCTGAAGTGTCTCTTCCTCTCCTTACAAAGCCAGCAATCCCACTCCCATGATAACTAATTACTTCATTAACCCATCAATTTATTAATCCATTAATCTATTAATCCATTAACTCATGAATGGATCAATCCGTTGTGAGATCAGGGCCCTCATGACCCAATTATCTTTCTCTCTCTAAGACAGAGTCTTATTCTGTTAACAGAGGTGGAGTGTAGTGGGGTCATCATAGCTCACAGCAATCTTAAACTCTTGTACTCAAATGATCCTCCCACTTCAGCTTCCCAAGTAGCTTAGACTACAGGTGCAGACCACTATACCCTGCTAATTTTTCATTTGTTCAATGATGGGGTCTCACTATGTTGCCCAGGCTGGTCTCTAACTCACAACTTTAAGGCATCCTCTCACCTCAGTCTCCTACAGTGCTGGAACTACAGGCATGAATGACTTGCCTGGAGGCTGGCCACCTCAATGTTGCCATACATAGATTAAATTTCAAGACGAGGGAATAAATATTCAAACCAGAGACAGCAAGCAGTGTGAATAATGTCTAGTGGGACTAAGAAAACCAAAACAGAATTAAAGCTCTAGACAAGAAGACATATATGCCAAGCACACATTACATAGAGCTCAAGGGTTGGAAGGTCCTTGTATTATTTGGGTGGAAGGTAGAAAGGTATTGAGTTCAGAGTTTCATGGTATACCTATAATATAATTGTAATTCTATTTTGGTAAAAGCAAAGCATCAAAAATAATGATGAAAGTTTCTGCTAAATTCACAATCAGCCAGCATGTCCTCCACTGCACGGTCAGCTGGCAAGTGCAGAGGATGGGGTTATTTAGCGCCTATGCCTGGTGGATGCAAAGACCCTCACACCCTGTGTCCTCTCTATCCACATGCCTGTTCCCCGGGCCTCCCTGGCCCTGAACTTCGCTCTCTTACCAGGCTGCTGTCAGGCAGCTGAGCCACTCCCTACTGCCCTTAAGCCCATGTAAATCCTTATCTCAAGACGTTTCTCTGGACACATGAAGTGGACGAGCAGGTGCACTGCCTGATGCTGGAAGGTCTGCACTGTCACTGAGGGCCACTGTCTCAGCCAGCTCTTCATGGGGCTTGGCACAGCTGCATCCAGCTTTTTCTTGCCTTGACATACTGAGCTGATCCATCCAGGTACCAAGGTTGGGCTTTTTCCTCTTCTGTCACCTGGTCACGGAGGGCTCTATGAGGTAAGAGGTATGCAGTGGAGAAGAGGCAACAGCGCACAGAATTGAACGACTCAGGACCCGGGCTCCCATTTGTGGCTCATCGGGCCAAGAATGAAAGCTGCTTGTACCACAGTCTGGCTCCCTCAGAGCCCCTTGATCTGGCACCACTCAAAAACTAGCCCAAACTAGCAACCCTCTGTACCAACTCAGACATATGTTAGAGCAGTTCCCAAATATGGAACATGATGCCTCCAAAACACAAGAGTTCTAGGACGTTTTTTCCCTCGAGACTCACCTCTTACTCAGAGGGCGACCCGTCATGCCCCAGACTACTGCTACTGGGTCCCTAAGCACCCTGCAAAAGGGGAAGGCCCCTGAACCTCTGAGGAGCTGAACTCCTACCCTCAGAGAACATGAGTCCTCTGTGGCATCAAGAGCACTTGTTACTGCCTGCTCTTCAGGTCTGGATACCAGGGTATCGCTGATACCGTAGACCTATGCACATGGGGTGCAATCACAGAGCCCCTAAATCACAGCAGGGTCTGGGCAGAGCTCCAAATGTTTGATTTTTCCCACCACAGGGGAATACAAGCTGTTCTGCCCCTCCTCCTGATGGCTTCTGGAGCAGATGGGGTTCAGCAGACCAGCAGCTCCCTACCTCGTTCAAAGCCTGTGTTCACCTGCTCTAGTTAAGAAGCTCCATGTGCCAACACAGCTGCCACTGAGCTACTGTCCCCTGTCAGCTGCTGTGATCCCTGTGGTCTAAACTGGGGAGAACTAATGATTCCAGCTCTAGTGAAGGGAATGGAGCACGTGCTAAAAATCATCGCCTTGGCACTTTCAAAGTCTCTGAGGGTGGTGCTGCCTCTGACAGTCCTCCATCCCACCCAGCCTCGATGTGACCTGACAGCCCTCCATCCCACCCAGCCTCGATGTGATCTGACAGTCCTCCATCCCACCCAGCCTCGATGTGATCTGACAGCCCTCCATCCCACCCAGCCTCGATGTGATATTGTTAATTTACTTTCCATCTTGACTAGAGGGGGAAATTTGGGGGCTTCCACTTGGCTGTCCCCAATAGACCGCACTCTACAGGTCAAGGGGAAATCTGTGCATTCTGCCAGCTGCTAAGTAAGTCTATTCCAATTAAACATTCAAGAACCTATGGCGTGACCCTGGGTGGCCCCACAAGCCCAGTGGACACACTGTGGGGTGTGTCTAAGCCATTGTGGCCTACTGCCACATGCCCCTGTCTTAAGGGGAGGTGCGTGGTGACACTTCCAATTTCAGTAGCGGCTCAGATCCTGTCCCACTGCTCTTGAAAACCTGATTAATTCTCTCTCCCAGGATGTGGTTATCTAAGACCATAGGTCCTTTTGGGCAAAGACTGGAGTGATCACTACTGCTCACACTCACCCTGGGCTTCCAGGTTTCTTCCTCTAGGGGCCCAGCCCCCTCTTCAGTCAATGGTGTCTGGGTTCAAAAACAGGCTCAGGACTGGAAAATGGGCAAAAGACCATGAATTTCCAAAGCCTCTGTGACTCCATGATTGTCTCCTTCCTTCTCCCTCTCTCCTTCCTTTCCTTCCTTCCTTTTTCAGTATATAATTTATATAACATAAAATTGATTATTTTAAAGTGTAGAATCCAGGCAATATGGTCACTGTAACTGGCCATTTTGCTCTGAGCTCCCTGGCATCCATAGCAATGATAGAAACCCATGTTCTAACACAGCTGCAATCATCAGGAGACAAACTTGGCTGGTGTGTGTGTTAGTTTTCTAGGGCTTTCATAATGAAATGCCACAGACTGGGTAGCTTAAACCCCAGAAGTTTACTTTCTCACAGTTGTGGAGATGGGGAGTCTGAGATCAGTGTGTTCACAGGGATGGCTCCTGTGGTGGGCTCTCTCCTTGACCCTCAGATGGCTGTCCCCCTCCCGACTTTTCACATTGCCTTTGTGTGCCTGTCCCTTGTGTCCTTTGAGTCCTAACACCAACCAGAGTAGGCTGACCCTGACAATTATATGTTAACTTACCTCGTTTAAGACCCCATCTCCAAATAGTCACATTCTGAGATACTGGGGCTACTTCAGTGTATGAATTGGGTGGGGGGGGGAGGCATAATTTAACCCCTAATGGAATGAAACCTATTCTGTCCCTATACAAGGAACACTGACAGGCAATTTGTCTTGTGTTGTCCTCTCTTGGCTCAGCCTTTTTGTTCCCTGCAGCACGTGGCCCTCATGACCCTCTTGGTCCTGGAAAGCAAGTGATATTTCCAGCGTCCTTCTCTCCTGTCCACTCACCCGTAAGCCCAGACATGGCTGAATGTGACCTGAAGTTGACTCTCGGTAGTGTGGAGAAGTGATCAATTGTTTTTACATATTCATCCTTCCTGAACGCTACGCTTTAAGGGGAGGAGGTAGCCATCTATCACATGTGGTGTGAGGACCTGAGTGCAGGCAGACTAAGGTGGGGAAGGCCACCTTCCGGTTTTGCCACACTTGGAGTGGATGACGCCTGCATTTCAAGAAATAAGAGCCTGAGTTGAGTTCTTGCCGCACCACCAACTGCCCGCGTGGTCCTGGGATTGCTCTGAATGTCATTTCCTTCTAAGTGTGCATAGCTTTCACATCTATGCTTCCTGGTCTCCTAAGATGAATATGACAATTTTGCATGACATACCAGTACTTGTCACACAGATGCCACTGTAGGCTGACCACTGGAAGTCAGCAGGGAGGACTCTGTGATTACTGGTCTTTGGCTCCCTTATCGTAGGTGACCTCTGAAGGCCCTTGCTCAGCTTGGTGGCCGTGTCTGCTGCAAGTCAAGGGCAATATGTCTGCGCTGCTGCTGAGGCACCGGCTTTGAACTCTGCTGGGGGAGTGCTGGGGGGATGGTGGTGCTGTCGAGGGCCTCTCAGCAGTAGTTCCAGACATGTTCTGTGCAGCCCTTCATTTAGAGCTGAGAAGCCGGTGCTCGGAGCATGGGGCTGCTCTCAGAGTGTCACTGAGGAAGTGGGGACAACAGTGCATGTCCTTGGACTTCCTCCAGAGCCTTAATTTCCCTCCTCACTTTCCTGAGAGAAAATACAATATCCACTCAGTCTTGGGCTTTGTAAATAACAAGTATTAATCTTAAACCTATAACTGCACTTAGCAATCCCAGGAACCCATTCTGCAGAGAAGCATGCTGAGCCTGCCCAGGTCCTATTGAACTGGACACGGCCTTGTGCCAGGGTCTGCTCTGAAGAGCGGCCGTGGAGAGCTTCATTTGTGGAAGTGCCTTGTCTGGGTCAGGTGTCTGCTTGACTCTGGCCATAGCCCAGGGGACCAACAGTGGCCCTACCAGGCTGATGGAAGAAAGACCAGAGACCCAGTGGCTGCCTGATGCCTGCTCCACAGAAGCTGCACACACTGTGGGTGCTCCCCCCTCTGACAACAGTGTCTGGGGCAGCTCAGAAGGCAGCAGCTGAGAGGAACGCTGAGAGGCAGGAGGAGCAGCAGGGCGCTTAGAGATGGAGGCCAAGGCCAGCCTGGAGGTCAGGAGCCTGGGGGAGTAGTGGCGGGACCCATCCTAGGCCTAGTACACAGCAATCCTGGGGTCTCTGGCTGGTGTGGACAGGCTTAGCCCAGTTTCTATGTCTCTGAGCCTCTTAGTATATGACTGACATGGGCCCTGCAGAGGCTGTCGAGGTCTGTGAACATTCTCTGGGGCTGGAGAGGATGGGAGAGGCCACTGAGGCAGGAATGTCCTCCCCTTGAAGCACGGTGCTCTGCAAGCACGGGGTGCTCCTATTCCGGGGGGTTGGTGACACATCCCTGACCCCCCTCTGTTGGCCTGCACTTAAAGATGTGACTAAGGAAGTTTGCTCTGGGTGCCGCCAGCTGCTGCTCCAGGTAAAGGGCAACGCCTGCCCCATCCTCAGGAAAGGGGACTTACTCCCACGTGCTAGGCTCGGGGACTTCCCTGAAGGTGTGTTCTGCTGAGGAAGATGGCAAAGAGCAGGTCCTCAGCAAAAAAGTGAGAACTGTGGGGCTGTAGAAAGCTTCCCTCCATTCCTTCTGGGCCCCACAGCCTTCTCCAACCCATCCTATGAGCCCCTCAGGGTGGGTGGAAGGCTCAGCTGCTGGGGAGCTCAGCCCATGCCTCTCCGGGAAGGCCTCTGTCCTGGCCCTAATACTGCCTTTCACCCTGCCTCGGCCTGTACATGCTCAGTTGGTGTACCCAGCAGAAGCTTCTAGAATGTCTTATTTGTCCTGGGCCATTTCAGGTTGACCTTTTAAGGTTAAGCAGATCCTGAGCTGGCTGCCCCTGGTAAGTTTCATGCAGCTCCTAAAGTTATTGAATTTGTTAAAAATTTGAAGATTTCATATAGAAGAAAATAGGTTTTCTACCCTGTCAAGAAAAACTGCATAATTTGGTGGTAAGGGTGGTCTCAGCGCCAGGCATAGCCCCCGCAGCTGGCCTTGCTCTTTCCTCACCCCCCTCACCTCTGCAGATATCTGAGTCAGTCCCCTCTCGTGTGGCACACTTAGGAAAGTGTAGTTTTTAAATGTAAGAGTTGAAGAGAAGCTGCTCCTTTCTCATCCCCAACATTCAGCACTGTGGGCTGTGTCACAACGAGAACAGCATCACACTCTGAGGTGGCCCTGCCCTGCACCAGGCACCTGCTGAGTGCCCTGCATGTTCTTGCCCATTTGACTCTCACAATTCCAGAAGGTGGTGCCAGTCTGACCCCTTCTTACACATGAGGAAACTGAGGCTCAGAGGCTTTGAAATAACTCAGTAACTCGCTTGAGACTCACAGCTTGTAAGAGGTGGAGCAGAGACTGAGACCCAGGCAGAAAGACACCAGAGTCTAAGTCCTCGGCTTCTCTGCTCACTATTGGGTGTTTTCCAAAGCTTTTTCCTCCAGCCAGTTGTTTGATGAGTCTGGGCACCTGATCCTCCCACAACTCACGGCCAGCCACTCTGTGCAGCCCCAGGACTGTGGTTCCCTGTTATTGGAGGCCAATCACTTCTGCTTCTCTGGATTTCTGTGTGATTCCCATGCCTGGGCCTCTTCTGGTTTGCCAGGGCAGAAATGGACCTCACAGTGATGGTCAGGCCAAGAGGGCAGCCCGGAGCCCCCACTTTCTTCCTGTTCTGCAAATAACCTGTGTAAAATTCTAGCCACCCCATGATTCAGTCTTAGCACAAAGTGACAAAGACATAGAGGCTGAAAAGAAAGACAGGATCGACAATTGTCTTAGCCTGGTTGGGATGCTGGAACAAAATGTCATAGACAGGGCAGCTTAAGCAACAGAAATTTATTCTCACAGTTCCAGAGGCTGGAATTCTGAGATCAAAGTGTTGGCAGGGCTGGGGGTCGTATGGGGGTTAGGGACTCATGCTATGAATTTGGGGGGAACAAACATTCAGTCCATAACAATGATGTTACAGGTTTATGCTCTTGCATTTGAGAAAACCCCCCAAAATAGAAATGGAAGCATATTTTTGGTGAATGGTAACACTATTTAGTAGACCTTCTTTCTGTGCTACCCTCAATACCCTCCCTTCAGACAACAACAAGTCTTCCTCCCCCTCCCTCATTCCAAACTCCCCTCCCCGTGTCTCCCCAGCCCTGTGAGCTGGTCCCTCGCTTCCCTCCCCTCCTGCAGTCTCTCTGAACTCATCTGATTCTCCTGCTTCAACGGGTCGGCGTTTCTGTGAAGGGGAGACCATCTGGCTACTGCTAACAGTGATGGAGGAAATAACCCCGGGTGTTAGCAGTATCTGTTACCGACAGGAAGACTGATTTGCCAGGCCTTGTCCTGCAGCTCCTGCCTGTCTCTCTTTAGGACCCTCTAACAACCAGCCTGCAAAGACACAGAGAGAGAGGACACACACACACGAGCACCAGAAATCGGGGGACGCTTCAGAAGCACCCCAGCCTCAGCCGTCCCCTGACTGCAGCTGCATAGAAGACCCCAGGGGGGAGCCACCTGGCTGAGCCTCGTTGATTCCCAGAATTATCACCAAAGTCATACATTGTTTTTATTTTATGCAACTGTTTTGGCGTGGCTTGTTATATAGCAATGGATAACTGATACAACAGTCAAGGCCGTCTCAACCCCACCACCCGGATCTCTGCAGGTCAGCAGTGGTCCCTCCATTTGCCCTGATGGATGTGGAGTCCATAGAACTCCAGATGTGATAAAGCATTCACAGCTGGCCCCCACTGTGATCCACCCAGATGCCACAGGAGGAAGGCAGGGAATGCAGTCTCCACTGGCTGCCAGGAGGCTCATGACTGGATGTGGGGTCACCCTGCAAGGGTGACACCTGTGCCTTCTCCTGTTCCCCACTGAAGCCTGCCTGGCTGGCTCTGAACTGGGCCCACACCCAGTGTTGTTCTCAGGGCTGACGGGCAGCCTTTTCTCACTCATTCCCAGCTCTGCACAGCTCTCCAACAGCTCTCAGGCTCTGTAACTCAAAGTGTTTGAAGTTTCTTGACCCTAAGTTGGTCTTGTCTGGGCCTGGTCCAATGGTGGGTCAGTCTTTGTGGGGTAACAGAGCTCCCCACATGAAACACATGATAACCCTGGTAAGGGTTAATTGGCTTTTGCTAACAAAGAAGCAGCTTTTGCAGACAGCAAAAAAGCTGAACAGAGAGCTGGGCTCCCCTGAGCATATGCAGGGTGTGTTTCCCATAAATGTAAAATTCCGGGAACAATGACTCTGAAGTTATGCCTTCCGTTGAGCCTGGGAGGTCACAGGTGTTACTGCCTCACTCCTAGAGACACAGATCAGAGAACAGTCCTTGAGCATCACTCTTCGGACCCCTGAGGGAAAGTCTTGTGTGGCCCACCCACCCCCTGGACAGATAGACAGATGTGGGGCCCAGCATTCTCTACCCTGCTCCAGCCTCATGTGCCACATGGTCACTGGGCCCAGTCCTTTTCATGCATTCTAGTGAAACAGGGTTTAGGACACCCCACGAGGCCAGCACCATCTGTGGCTCACTCTATTATTTTCCTGTAATGACTGGTGTGCCAAGTACTACCTAGATTGGAGCTGTGCAGTCCTGCCCTTGGATGAAGGTGGAAACCTCCGACCCCCTGCAGGGGTGAGGAGTCACCAACCCAGCCTGGAGCCACTGGCAGACGGGCAGCCTGCACCTGCTTCTGGCATCTGGGGTCCTGAGAGAGAGGAGTGTCCCAATCCTTTGCTGCCCCACAGGGCAGAGGTTGGGCTCTGGGGTGACCGATGACCTCAACTCTTGGGCTTCTTGGTGGCCCAGAGGTACAGGCTTCTCTCTGCTCTGTTTCAGAGATGGAAAGAGCAAAAAGGCCCAACTTCAATGGCAAGAGGAAAACTTCAGCTGTTCATCTCTTTTCCCTCGTCCCTGGTGTGCAATGCTGTCAGAGTCCTGGCTTAGTGCAGGGCACCAGCAGCCTTTCACCTGTGCTCCCCTGTGAGAAAGGAAACTCGGGGCTCACAGCTTCCAAGAGCCCCCCAAGGAGCTGTGGGTGCCCTCCCAGGTCCTCACTGGCTGCTTCTTGCATGTTTCCAGCAAAGCTTTCCTCATGCCCTGTGATCCAAGCTCCCAGGGAACAACTAGAGCCCCTAACAGGATGTCTCACTGCCAACTTGTTGCTCCCCTTCCAGAGAGAACTCCAAGGCTTTAAGAGATCAGGTGCCCAGAAATAGTGGATTAAAATTGATTTCCAGGTGGTATTTTACTTGCAATGTTTTTGCCCTCCATACAGCACTGCAGAAATTTGGTTCTTAGCCTGGGAGCCCCCGGACCTGAGCTGAGCATTCTCCCCAAAGGTGGGACTCCAGTCTCTGCTGGGAGAATGGGGACCGAAGATGCTGTTCTTGCCAAAGGAAAGCGCCCCCAGAAAAAGAGGAAAACTAAAAAGTAAGCTGAGTGAGTCGGAACAAAGAAAAGTCAGCTACTTTACATTTAAGCTAGCCATTGCTAGCAAGCTTCTTGCCTTTTCTAAATTATAGCCTGTTGGAGATACAGCTTATAAACACCCTGCTGGGTCTGGAAGCATTCAGAGGGGCATAATGGCCATAGAAGACATTATGGCAAGTCCTAGAAAAGATACATCTTCTAGGGCATTTTCTGCCCATTGAATAGGCAAAGCAGATACCCATTATGGAGATTTGCATTTGCCTGGGGCAGAGACCAAGGGAGTAGCTCGAGCTCTGAGATATGGGCAGAAGAGCTTATATCCCTTATTGCAGAGGAAAATCCTCTGTGGTGCTGATGGGAGGAAAATGCCTCCCTCCCACCGATCCCTCAGAGGAGATTAACGCTGGTGGTGTTTTACCCCACAGAGAACTAGAGGAGCTTAACACCTCCCTAGAAATCTGTGTCTGTGACCTCAAGAAGGAGGCTCTCCAAAAATAAGGCTCAGATTTCAGAGTACTGAAGGCTACCCTTGAGGTTAATAATAATAACAATCGGAGCTGATATGATCAATCTGAGAAACTGCTGACGTTTTTGTTTCCTCCCTCATCTTACCCTCTGTGCAAATAGACGTCAGTAAAATCAGAGTGGAGCCAACACTCTGGGCCATTGCTGGAATCCCACGACGGGCAATGGACCCCTGAGCTCCCACTTTTAGTTCTACTCTATGTCTCTTGTCTTTCTTTACCTTCGCTCCTAATTCTGTATTTTTTCAGTCCATCGTCACCAGTTTCCACAGGTCTCAGCTGATGCTGCTCTCAGGACAGGACCCTGACAAGTCTCCATGCACATTCTGAGAGGTGGCTTCTGCAGTGTCCCCACCCACCAGCACGTGACCACATTTCCATGTAACACCAAGCAGTCAGAGGTCATGGAGGGGGTGCCCTTGGCTTCAGTCTGGGGAGATGCTTTTCATCCCTGGAGAAGCTGAATACTTGCCCCAGATCCCAAATCTTGGTCACGTCCTGAGAAGGCAGACAGCTGGAGAAGGTCACGCAGGTGGGGGAGGCAGCTTTCTGGGAGATGCTGGAGGGACAGGTGTCTTCCTTCGGCCTGTCCTTCAGGTAGCCTGCTCCCGACACTTGGCTTGTGCAGCACATGGGAGCCTCTGCACCTGCTCAGTCAGGCTCAGCCAAGAGCAGCTCTCTCCACATAGTGTCTCGATTCATCTCATCACAGCCCTGGGAAGCAGGTGATGATACAGATGGGGAAACTAAGGCCCAGAGCGATGCAGTGGTATGCCAGGGATTTGATTCCAAAGCCCATGCTCTTGACTTCATTGCCATCTGTCTCGCCGCCAAGTCAGGTGGCTGGTCCTGGGACAGACTCACTCTCATCGTCTCCAAAATGAGAAAGTGAGATCAAGCCTGGACAGTAGGTTACAGGGCTGATGGTTAGTGACCAGTCAGGCCCTTCCAGCTGTTAGCTTGCCCTGTGTTTGATCCCCTGCCAAATTCTCCATTGAATCTCCTCTCCTCGAGTGCAGGTCCTGCTTGGTGACTCATTTCTGATGAACAGAACATAGAGAAGTGATAGCTAGGGAAAAGTAGTCACTTAGATTTGGGCCCCTCCCCACGGCCAGGGTGTCTTTCTGCAGCATATTGGGGTCTCCTGGAGGATGGTCACTGTGGCCTAATCATTCCTCTTATTGCCAAACCCTACACACTGCCTAGCATACAGCAGCTGCTAGACAATTCATTTAGTACATAAATGAATGAAAGAAATCATTCAAAAGGTTGCCACTGGCACTTCTCCAAAGATATTTGTGGATTTGGATTTATCAGAGTGGCTTAGAAATGTGGTCAAAGCTTAAATTTCATCAAGAGAAATCTTTAGTGACTCTCTACCATGGTAAGGTTGAAGCCAGGGACTTACAAAACAAAATGTTTGCCGTGAATTCACTAGCTTTTCCATCTAAATTTGAGAAGATTCAAGATCCTATCTTAAGCCAATGTTATTTTCTTCCTTTTTCAGGAAAATGAGAAAGTTTTTCGATTCACTAATACTATAAAGCCAGTGTAAGAAATAATTTTCCTTTGGATAACTATTAAAGTGTTTTAATAAATAATAACACATTTGATAAGATGCTATTTTCTGGGTAGTTTCTTTTGTCATTTGCGTGTGAGTGCTATGCATTAAATATTTTAAGCAAACATACTAACTTTTAAACTGTGTCATAAAATATATGTAATGAAATTTTATTAATCTAAAATTTCATGCAAGGTTTGAAAACTACTTATGATGAGTGCACAATAATATATTTAACTGTATTTTCAGTTTGTTAAAGAAAATGAACTATTATAGCACTTTCATAGTTATGCACAGATGAAAATATGTATATTATGTACTTTTTTATATATACTGAATATATACATATTACATAATGTACATGTGCGTGCGTCTATATATATGCACATCATATATGTACACTGCTCTCTTCATAGAAATTGAGTCATCTCAGGCAGGAAAGTCACTATGAATTTGGTGTCAGTGACACTACACAAATTGTATAATACCATGATGTATTATTCATAATAAAGTTGAATAAAACAACTTTTCCAAAAAAGGAGCCATAGGAGCAACTGAGAGTAACCTTGGAGACCAGGTTGACAGAAGACGCTGGGGCTTCCACTGGGCTTGGGTCACTCACTCTGGGGGAAACAGACTTCCGTGTCATGAGCACACTCAAGAGCCCCATGAAGAGGTTCATATGGAAGGAACTGAGGCCTCCAAGCCAACAGCCATATGAATAACTCTGGAAGCACAGCTCCAGCCCCAGTCAAGCCTTCAGACGCCCTGGCCGATGTCTTGACTGCAACTTCATAAGAGGTATGGAGACAGAACTGCCTGGTGACTCCCAGATTCCTGACCCTCAGAAACCACGGGAGACAATAAATGCTTGTTTTAAGCTTCCAGGCTTGGGAGTTATGGATTGGTTACATAGCAACAAATAACTAATACATCTATTCTGTTCATCTTTTTAAAATTATCTTTTATCATTATCCACTTGACATCCCTTCCACACCACCCCAGAGAAAGTCTAGAAAGCCTGTTCCATGAAGCAGTGAGAATTGGAGGGAGTTCTTTTCTGCAATAGTGTGGTACAAGTTCTCTCCAGCATTTACCAAGAAGCTCACCTTCTCCCAAAGGACATGGAGGCTCTTCCAGGCTACAGCTTACAACTGGTCCTACAATGTATTTTTCATCCTTGAGGACACTTGAAGGGAGCCCTGCCTTTTGGGCCTGATGACCCCCTCTGACTTACTGCTGGGGGCAAAGGAGCTTCCTGTGACTGAGCCCAGGGCAACACTTGCATGTGCTAAACACGTGGGAGAAGAGGCACAACATATCCCTGGCCTGGACTAAGCCCAGGCAGGCGGCCACCACAGCAGGGTGATCATCAGTGATGGAGGAGGGGCAGCTGGAAGCACTCACAGCTCTGCTTGAACCCTCTCTTAGTGACAGGCTAGCCCTCAGCTCTGAGAAGAAGCACATTGTATACCGAAGCAGTACCCTGAACCCCATAAATGCATCAATGTACAAAGTTATAATTTAATAAAAAATAATTTTTAAAAAAGCTGTTGGCCATGGCTGCCTCTGGAGTCATACCTGGATGGCTGGCCAGATAGGGAGACAGTTTTCCTCTTGTGCTCTGTGTGTGTCTATTGAATTTTGAACTATGTGTATGTGTTACCTATTTCAAGAGAGATCAATGAAATATATTAAAGTCATAATTTATCATAAACTGTGCTTAGACACTCTTAAAATGAAGGGTTCATGCTTGCATGAGTTTGGGGAGCTCAGCTAAGGCATCCCTTCCTGGAGTGTCACATTTGTGTGCTGAGGAACTAACATGTTTTGTAGTAAGTAAAGAATCACATTTCGTCTGCTTAAACCTGAATTTTCTAAATTTGTTCAGCCATATAACTATTTTTTCATAAAATCTATATAAATAGCACTGGTTATAAATAGCTGCAGGTGTGTTTTATGCCACAGGGCTCAGGACTGTGCCATTGGCAACATAGTTCCAGTGACACACCCTTGAACACCAGTGTGGGGCCGGAGGGAAGGATGCAGGGATGGGGGGGCAGCTTGACCAGAAGGCAGGATGAGGGCTTGAGGAAATAGAGACCTTGAGAGCATGGAAAGGGCCCCCTGCCTACTCCACAACTTTCCCAAGGGCAGCCTCTCATTCATTCATTTCTTCATTCTTTTTTTTTTTATTATTCAGAATATTATGGCAGTATAAGCATTTTAGTTATGTGAATTGCTTTTGTACCATTTGGGTCAAAGTTATTAGCATGGCTATCATCTAAATAGCATGTGTTGTCTCCCCTCCCACCTACTTATTTTTTTTAATTATTTTTTATTAAATCATAACTTTGTACATGGATGTATTTATGGGTTCAGGGTACTGCTTTATTTTTTTTTATTTTTTTATTTTTTTGAGCCACTTGTATTTATTATGTATAATGACTATTAGAACATTACAAGAATATAACAGAGACCATGTCTATATTGTCCTTTTAATTGTAGATTTCACTTTTATGTAACAAGCTTTGAAGAAAGAGAGGGTTGCCAATTAAATAAATTAAACATTTTAAATTTCTAGTAGTTAATACACTGAAAGTTGCATAATGTCACAAGATCTTTTTTATTTTTATTTTTATTATTATTATTTTTTTATTATAGATAAAAATATGCACCATAGATGTGGCCCAACCCATCACCCTCCCTCCGCCCAAACCTCCCCCCTCCCTTCCCCTTCCTTGGTCCTTTCCTCATAGTCTTGTGGTATAGTTGGGTTATAGCCTTCATGTGA
>CAUYPK010028805.1:0-18923 GCA_963574355.1 Loris lydekkerianus | reverse complement strand
CCATTCAATATGATATTGGCTGTGGGTTTGCTGTAGATGGCCTCTATCAGTTTAAGAAATGTCCCTTCTATACCAATTTTCTTAAGTGTTCTGATCATGAGGGGGTGCTGGATATTATCAAAAGCTTTTTCTGCATTGATTTAGAGAATCATATGATCTTTGTTTTTTAATTTGTTTATGTTCTGAATTATACTTATAGATTTAGGTATATTGAGCCAGCCTTGAGACCCTGGGATAAAACCGACTTGGTCATGATGTATAATTTGTTTGATGTGTTGCTGGATTCTGTTTGTTAGAATCTTGTTGAATATATTTGCATCTATATTACTTTGTGATATTGGTCTATAATTTTCTTTTCTTGTTGGGTCTTTTCCTGGTTTGGGGATCAGGGTGATGTTTGCTTCAACTCAGCCCTTCTATGAAACTAATTTATGGCTTTCACATGAAAGCTATAATCCAGTTACAACCTAAGAATAGGGGGAAGGGGAAAGGGAGGGGAGGAGGGTGGGAGGTGGGTAGAGGGAGGGGGATTGGTGGGATTACACCTGTGGTGCATCTTACAAGGGTATATGTGAAACTTAGTAAATGTGGAATGTAAATGTCTTAGCACAATAACTAAGAATATCCCAGGAAGGCTGTGTTCACCAGTGTGATAAAAATGTGTCAAATGGTCTATGAAGCTAGTGTATGATGCCCCATGATCATATCAATGTACACAGCTATGATTTAATAAAAAAAAATTATTTTCAATGATTTACTAAGCAGAAAGTGTGTTCAATCCAGAGAAGATAAGATTATCCAGTATAGTTAGAGATATGGTAAGACTTTTATTTCACTCTTTCAAATGTATAGGTCCATGTAACTGCTACCTTAATCAAGAATATAGACCAAGAGATCGATAGGTATTTAAGACTATACATTATTATTATTATCATCATCATCATAGTGACAATGAAGTAGTATCTCTTTGTGGTTATAATTGTTATTTCCTAATGACTAATGATGTTGAGCAATTTGCACATGCTTACAATATACTTTTTTTATTTTGAAAAAAATGTCCATTGGAATTCTTTGACAATTTCTTTCATCTTTTTATCAGTGCCTTATAAGTATTCTATATATTATATATTCTTGATACCAGAAGATATCTGTGGGCTATCTCTTTACTTTTTTGATATTGCCTTTGACTTGCAGAAATTTTCAATTTTGAGGAAGTCAAATTTATCTAATTGTGACTTCCTTTCCCTCAAGTGTGGTGTCACATATAAGAAACAATTGCCTAATCCTAGCTCAAAAGGGTTTACACTTCTATTTTCTTCCAATAATTTTATAGTTCTCATTTTTTCTTGCAGATTTTTCATTCAGTTTTAGTTAATTTTTGTATATGGTGCAATTTTTGTATATGGCTTAATTTCATTGTTTTGCATCTAGTTGTCCAAGCACCATCTGGTAAAAGACTATTCTTTTTCATTTTCAATGGGCTTGGTAACCTCATAGAAATTTAGTTGACCATACATATACACTTTATTCAGGAACTATTGTTCTATTTCATGTATGTGTCAGTAGCAACTTCACTTCAGCGGTAGCATTGGAAAACGTTACTTTGCTAAATTCTCCTTTAGAGGTGAAAAGATCCTGGATTGAGAGATACTGCATTAATTAATATCATTCCCCTGAGGAAGAAGTGGTAGGACAATAGAAAATTGTGTTTCTAATGTAAATAAAAGTACGTTGTATAGATCAGTGTTTTTCAAGTCTGTTAAACAAGATTAAACCTATTTCTCCATGTCCATTTTTTTGGAGCTTTTAACATACTAATATACATATAGATATATTATTTGAAACATTTCTCAATTTCTTTTTGTTATTATCTCCTTTTCACTATTTTCCATAGCTCACCATCCTTTTTTTCTGTTTTCTTTCATGGATCATCTTCTTATTCCAATCTTTTAAATATTGGTGTCTTCTATGATTCTGCTTCAGATATTTTTACCCTGCATACTTTTTCCTTTATAATCTCATTCATCCTCATAGATTTAACTCACACCTACATATAGATGATTCCAAAACCTATATTTCAAGTGCAGATATTTCTAAGAGGTTCATACTCATATTACAGCCAACTTCCTACCTAACATTTCTATCTAAATGTCTAATAATCATCTATAAACGCATCATTTCAGCTTCACAAAGCACCTCCTTATGCTGTACAATACCTTATCTCAGATTATGACATCCCATTATCCTGGCTCACCCATCTTAGAAACTTAGGAGTTATATTTTAAATTGAAATGACAATCTGGAATTGCAAATTCACCTTATTAAGTATTTACCAAAATTACACTACTTTTAAATCTTTTCTAAATACTTCTTAGGTTCCTCACTCATCTTTATTATGTTTTTCCCTAACTATATTAAGGTATAGTTGACAGTTCAAATTTATATATAAGTTGTGTGACTTAATGATTTGATATATGCAGTATATGTACTGTGAGATAACTACTGCAATCAATATAATGAACACATTATACACACACACACACACATATATATATATATATATATATATATATATATATACTACTTCACATATTTACCATTTATTTTTGTGTGGTGAAAACACTAAAGGCATACTCTCAGCAAATTTCAAGCATACAATATAATTTTGTTAACTGCAGTCACATTGCTGTATATTAGATTTCCATAAACTATTTTTCTTGCATAACTAAAATTTTATAACCCTTGACCAACAATTTCTTATATCTCTCTACTCCCAGCCCCTGAAAAGCAACATTTTACTATTTATATGAATTTGACATTTTCAGATTACACATATAAGTGAAATCAAGTAGTATTTGTCTTTCTGCATCTGGCTTACGTCATTTAGCAGGTTCAGCCATATAGACACTAATGATAGGATTTTATACTTTTTAAAGCCATATAATTCATTTTGCATATATACCACATTTTATTTATCCATTTCTTTGTCAGTGGACCTTTAAGTTCTTTACAAATTCTAGATATCGTGAATAATGCCAAAATGTACATAAGAGTGTAAATATCCCTTGGAGATACTAATTTCATTTTCTTGGAATGTACCCAGAAGTAGGATGACTGAATTACATGGTAGTTCTAGTTTTATTGGTTTGAGGAAGCTCCATACTATTTTCCATAATTACTGCATGGGGTCCTTTTCCTCCACATCCTTACCAACATTTGCTAATTTCTTATTTTTCTTTTTCCTTTTTTTTTTTTTTTTAAATAATAGCCATCTTAACAGATGTGAAGTGGTATTTATTGTATTTCTCTGATGATTAGTAAAATTGAACACCTTTTCATATACCCGTGGTCTGTCTCCAACTCTTGTTTTGAAAAAAAGGTATTCAAATTCTTTGCACATTTTTTAAGTATTGTTTTTATCTATTGAGTTGCATGAGTTTCTTTCATACATATATTTTGGATATTAACCTCTCATTCAATGTATGGTTTGCAACTCTTTTATTCTCACTGTATAGGTTGCCTTTTTACTCTTTTACTCTTTTAATTGTTTCCTTGGCCATGAAGAACTTTTTAGCTTGGATATAATTTTGTTAGTTTATTTTTATTTTTTTTTTATTTTTATTTTTTTTGCAGTTTTTGGCCAGGGCTTGGCTTGAACCTGCCACCTCCAGCATATGGGGCCAGCACCCTACTCCTTTGACCCACAGGTGCCGCCCAACTTTTGTTGACTATTTTTTTCATAACAGACCCAAAAATTCATTGCATAGACAAATGTCAAAAAGCTTTTTCCTTATGTTTTCATTATATGGTTTTATGTTTTTTTTTCTTTTTCACTTAAGTTTTTAATTCATTTTGAGTATTTTTAATTGCTTGGGATGCATTGAGGGGACAAAGAATTAGTTTACATTGATTGCATTTATTAGGCTAAGTCCCTCTTATAATTGTATCCTGCTCCCAAGAGAAGTGACATACACCATGACCCCTTATCCCACTCCCTCCTCACCTCTCCCCTTTTGCACATTCCTCTACCCCCCCCCTTTGTATTAGCTCATCTACTGTCTTCGTAATAGAATTTATTACATTCGATTCTTGCTTCTTCATTCTTGTGATGCTTTGCGAAGAAGAATGTGTTCCAATTCCATCCAGGTTAATTAAAAGAATGTGCAGTCTCCATCCTTTTTTAATGGCTGAATGGTATTCCGTGGTATGCATATACCACAAGGTACTTCATCTATTCCTGGGTTGGTGGGCATGTAGGTTGTTTCTATATTTTAGCAGGTGTAAATGAGCTGCAATAAACAGTCTTGTACAAAAGTTCTTATGATCAAAGGATTTTGTTTTTCTTCTGGGTAGATGCCTAATAATGGGATTGCAGGATTAAATGGGAGGTCTAACTTGAATTCTTCGAGGATTCTTCAAATGTCCTTCCAAAAAGTTATATTAGTTTGAAGCTGTACCAGCAGTATAAAAGTGTTCCCTTCTCACCACATCTGTACCAGCAGCTGCAGTTTTGAGACTTTGTGATATGGACTAGTGTCACTGGGATTAGGTGATATCTCAGGGTGGTTTTGATTTGCATTTCTCTCACAACCAGGGATGATGAGCATTTTGTCAATTGTTTGTTAGACATTCATCTGTCTTTGTCAGAGAAGGTTCTATTCATATTTCTTGCCCAGTTGTACATGAGATTTTTACTCATTTTTACTTGATTAATTTGAGTTCTCTGTACATTCTAGTTATCGACCCTTTGTCAGATTCATTCCGTGCAAATACCCTTTCCTATTATGAAACTTGTTTTTCTTTACCTGTTGCATCCTTATTTGTGCAGAAGCTTTTCAGCTTAATGAATTCTTATTTGTTAATTTTTGTTGTTGTTGTCATGGCCACTGAAGTCTTTGTCAAAAAATCTTTCCCCACTCCAACATCATCAAGAGTTTTCCCCACACTTTCCTCTAAGATTGTTATCATTTTGTGCTTACAGTTAAGTCTTTAATCTATCTTGAGTCGATTTTTTGTAAGTGGTGAAAGGTGTGGGTCGAGTTTCAGTCTTTTAAATATGTTTATCCAGTTCTGCCAGCACCATTTGTTGAATAGGGATCCTTTTCCTCACTCTATGCTTTTGTTTGGTTTATAAAGATCAGATGGCAAGTAGAGACTGGTTTCACTTTTGTTTATTCTAAAAAATATATTTTGGTTAAGTTTTGTAAATCAGTAAGCTGTAGGCTGTTTCCACATTTTGGCCATTGTAAATTGAGCTGCGATAAACAGTCTAGTGCAAATGTCTTATGTCTTCTTTTCTTCTGGGTAGATTCCCAGTAATGGCATTGCAGGATCAAATGGGAGGACCAGTTTGATTTCTTTGAGGGTGCTCTATACTTCCTTCCAAAAAGGTTGCATTAGTCTGAAGTCCCACCAGCAGTGTAAGCGTTCCCTTCTCTCCACATCCATGGCAGCATCTGCAGCTTTGAGACTTTGTGATATGTGTCATTCTCACTGGGTTAGCTGATATCTCATGGTGGTTTTGATGTTCATTTCTCTGATGATTCATGATGATGAGCATTTTTTCAGTCATTTCTTAGCCATTCGACTATCTTTTTTAGAGAAGGTTTATTCATGTCTCTTGCCCAGTGATATATGGGATTCTTCGATCTTTTTGTTGATTAATTTGAGTTCTTTATAGATCCTCGTTATTAAGTTTTTGTCCAATTCATAAAATGGAAACATCTTTTCCCATTCTGAAACTCATCCGTTTGTTTTGTTATTTCCTTAGCTATACAGAAGGTTTTCAGTTTATGTCCCATTTGTTTATTTTTGTTGTTGTTGCAATTGCCATGGAAGTTGTCTTCATAAAATCTTTCCCCAGGCTGATATCTTCCAGTGTTTTCCTCACACTTTCTTCAAGGATTTTTATTGTTTCACGCCTTAGATTTAAATCTTTTATCTATCTTGAATCAATTGTATAAGTCCTGAGAAGTGTGGGTCCTGTTTCAGTCTTTTACATGTGGTTAACCAATTCTCCCAGCACCATTTATTGAATAGGGTTTATTTTCCCCAGTGTATGTTTTTGTTTGGTTTACCAATTGAGTCAATTTTTGTATATGTTGTGAAATAAGGGTCCAATTTCATTCTTCTGTATGTTAATATCCAGTTTTCCCAGCCCTATATATTGAAGAGACTGTCCATTATTCATTGTTTTGCCATTGTATGTTCCTTTTTCTTTTAAGACAGAGTCTCACTATGTCACTCTTGGTAGAGTGGCTGTGGCATCACAGCTCACAGCAACCTCAAATTCTTGGGCTTAAGTGATTCTCTTCCCTCAGCCTCCCAAGTAGCTGGGACTGCAGGCACTCACCACAACGCCTGGCTCCTTTTTGGTTGCAGTTGTCATTGTTGTTTGGCAGGCCTGGGCTGAATTCAAACCCAACAGCTCTGGTGTATGTGACTAGCACCCTAGCTGCTGAGCCTTCCATTGTGTGTTCTTATCATCATGGAAAATCAGTTGACCATAGATGCCTATATTTATTTCGTGGGTCTCTATGCCAATTCATTGGTCTATATTTATCTTAATTATCGTAATAATAAAGTAACAGATTTCCTAGTTCTAAGCCTGCTCTTATTAAACCCATTTTCCACATAGTAGCCAGAATAGAATGATGTTTCTAAATTTCAATCTGATCCTCATTCTCCTTTGCTTAAAAATCTTTGAGTATATATCTGGTCACCCAGGATAAGGAGAAAATTCCTCATTCTGCATAAACAATTTCAGTGATCTTGCCCTTAACTATGTCTCCAGAATATTTCTTGCTTACCAATCTGTCAGTGAACATCTGAACAAAGTTTGTCTTTACATTTGTCCTAGTACAAGCCATTTTTGCCACTGTTCTTTTTCATATGGTATTTCCTTTGAGTTGGATGTTATTGACCTAAATTTTAACACAGTTTATTCCTTCTCTTCCTTTAGGAATAAAGTACGGTAACCTCCTCTGTGTAACTCCCATACATTTCTTCCCTGGAATGATTTAGGTAGTCCTATTTGACCCTTCAATAGGAGACAGAGCACATTTTGTAGTAGTAAAAAGGCTTATTTTATGGGCGGTGCCTGTAGCTCAAGGGAGTGGGGTGCCGGCCCCATATGCCGGAGGTGATGGGTTCAAGCCCAGCCCCAGCCAAAAACTACAAAAAAAAAAAAAAAAAAAGGCTTATTTTATGACTAGCTTCATAACAAACCTAGATTCCTTAAGGAAAAAATAGATGAATAAAATTATCTTTACTCCCTAGTGTCTAATACTGTAGCTGGCTTAACATGATTTTCTTTCTTGGATAATATCAGGAACTGACAACAGATTAGGGGTAGCAAAGTTGGGGGAAGGCTAACCAAAGGTACAAGTTGATTCATGAGGGACCAAGCTACTTAATGTAATGATTCTCAAGTTTATTGTTAGTAAGAATCAACTGGTAAACTTGTTAAAATGCAGATTCCCTGTCTTCAACCCTATATATGTTCTAATTGCCCAAGTCTAATATATGTCCCAGGAATTTGCAGTTCTCACAAACTCACAAGTCCTTCATGTGAAATTTTTCTATACAACAGTTTGGGAAACATTGGATAAGACAACAAAGTATCTAAGTGATTTGTTGTTTTGGTAGCTTGTCATGTATGTCCAGGTTTCTAGTTATTTGCTGTTTCAGGGTTCTACAGCATACATAGTATGTTTTATTATATTTAAACACAATTCTATAAATGTTAATTTCGTAGAAAAACTTCAACCCCACCTTCCACCAGGATTTGTTAATCAGAATAATTAACAATTCTTCTAAATTACTAATATGGGTCTGCACTCCATAAGGACATCACAAAGAAATAGATTGTTATAAACATATGCTGGGAAAGTAAAATCCAGATGGTCTGTAGTAAGTCATTATTTTTGACTATTAGCCTGTTTGCTGTGCTGCCATCAGCACTTAAAATAATGGGATTAAATCTCTGTCAAAGAAAGGCAAGTCATACATGGACTCCCCTAATATCAAGATTTAGTAATCTTATTGAAGATACTTTCAGAAATTTACAAATTCAAGTGTGCAGTAGCAAGTGCTGGAGAAACAGTTATTTAAGAGTAAGGTCTTAGTTGTGAAGATCCATCTACTCAAGTGCCTATCATGTTGAACTAATGTCAACTTTTGGTGAAATAAATGGAAATGAAATTGTTCATTTACTCATTTGTATATGATTAAAGATAATTTCTGAGGAGTATGTGTTTTACTATATCTACACTTTTTGAAAAGTACATGAAATTAATATTATTGAAATAAAATGGATATAAAGAAGGACAGACATACATAAATTACACAGATAAATAAATGTAGATATATAGTCTTCCTACATTTTATATATATATATAAAAATTTTTAGCAAAATAATATTCTATTTTGTCTTTGTTAATCAGGTAAATATGATAGAAACTCAGATATAATAAATATGTATTATATATACACATATAAATATATAAATATATATATATATATATATGTGTGTGTGTGTGTGTGTAGAGAGAGGAGATTCTATATCTATGTTTCTGCATTACAATTAATACATTTTTAGAAGAAAGTCCCTTGGCCGATTAGGAAAAATTATATCACATGTAAGAAAATTATTAAGTTAAATTATATATATATTTTCAGTCAATATACAAAGTGACATTTTATAAACATAGATGTTTAAAGAAAACAGCTGAATATTTTCAATGTAGGCAAGCACAACATTGGTAACAACTGTAATTTTAATATCCAGAATTGGATGTTCAGGAATCAAAAACCTGGTTATTTGCTTTTGAATACATCGTCTGGAATAAGAGTGCATTGTTATCAGGCAATTTGTGCTTTGAATATGACTTCAAGTACTGAACAATCAGGTTTCTTTCATATTTACCTGATTAACAAAGACAAAATAGAAAATTATTCCACTAAAAATTTATAATCTTACATAAGATTAAAATAATTTTTAGTTCAGTAAAAAAAAAAAAATAAATTGAAAAAAGAGACCAATGAATTGAATACCATAAACATGGAGATAAATAAATCAAGCAGAGGTAAATCTAATAAACAAATAAAAACTAAAAAGGCAAATGAAAAACAAAACTAGATTTCTTCACACTCTGAGGAGTAAAAATAATAAGCAAATGAAAAATTTATGTTGAATCCATGAAACTGATATCCATGTAGCATTTTATGAAAATATATACTTACAAAATTGACTCAAGGAGAGGTAGAAAATCTGAAAAATACTTAAAATATGAAAGAAATTTTTTTAAATGTAAAAATATATTTGTTCCTAAAAGACCCCAAGCTAAGAAAAGTTCACAAGAGTCATTCCATTTTTTCAAATAAATAATATTATTTAATCTGTTTCAGAATATAAAAAAGGAAGGAAATTGTTGTAATGAATTTTATGATGTTATTGCAATTCTGCATTTATGCTAAGATTTTGGGAATTGTTCAATATTTGGACCATTAATATGATTCATAATATCAATGACTGATGAAAAATATCAGTATTTCAGATATCAAAAAAGGTGTCAAGCTTAGAAAGTTCCCTCATATTTTTAGTTTGTTGAGTATTTTTAATCATTAAATAAAAATCTAATATCAAATTTAGTGGTGAAAAATCAGAACCTGTCCCTCTAAGTTTAAGAATAGGACAAGAATATCCTCTCATCATTTGGTTCAATATTATACTGGAGACTTTAGCCAGGGAAAATGGTAATAAAATGAAATGATATACAATTTATTCAAATCAAAATAAAAAAATAAAAGCAGTGGAACTATCTCCACTTGCATATAGCATGATCTTATGTAGAATACTCTAAGAAGCGCGTGCACGCGCACACACACACACACACACACACTATGAGAGCTGAGTTCAATGAGGTTTCAGGATAAAAGATCAAAATACAAAAATGAATTTCATTTCAATACACAAGCAATAACTAATCCAAAATTGAAATTAAGAAATGGTTTATATGGTATTTTACTTTTTCCAATCCAGTCTTTCTGCCACTCGCATGCATTCATCTCTTATTTATTTTGGGTAGGAAAGAAGTTGGTGGATTATTTATAATTATTCTACAATTTTTAAAGAAAAAACATAAATATCAAAACTCAGTTGATGATTTTATTATTTATTTTAGTTTACATAAATAAAGTATTATTGTTTATTGTTGTTTATAATTTTGGGGGATGGGATACTTTTTGAAGCAATCTCCATGATGATAAAGTCAAGCCTTCCTCTTGCATGTCTCACAGTAGAAAATGGCCTCTCTTCTTCCACCTTTCTTATTTCTTCTGCTGAAAACCAAGCAAACTTTAGTTGATTTTTTTCATTTGGTATAAAATGGATCTTATCATTTAGACTTTCCTCAATGTCAGAAGATAATGGTCTTCCTCTCTTTCTTAAATTTCTGTTCCTCACATTGCTCACAACCTGAATGGTGAGATTTCTCTTGTTAGGAAGCTGTGTCTGCACTTTTTCTCCAGTGAAACTGGTAAACAAACAAAACAACAACAAGGAAAATGTGTTGGACATATTCTGACATGGGATGGGCAAAGGCATCAAAGGAATCAATTATTTAGTAATAAATTTAAACAAAAATATGCAACACTTGTACATGTAAAACTGTATAACACTGTTAAGACAAATTTGATAAGACCTCAGTAAATGAAAAGCTGTCCCACATTCATAGACTGAAACATTAATATTAAAAAATTGACAATACTCTAGAAATTAACCCATAAGTTCAAAGTAATCCCTATGAAAATTCAGATTTTATTTTAGAAATTAGAAAATCCATGTTAAAGTTAAGTGGAAATTCAAGGGACAAAGAATATCCAAAATAATCTCAAAAAATAATAACATAGTTGGAAGACTCACATTTTTCACTTTAAATAACTACCAGAAAGCTATAATCATCAAAATGATATGGAACTTCTATGTACATCACTGGAACAGAAATGTGAATCTAGAAATAAATTATCATATCTTGTAATCAACTGGTTTTCAAAAAGGATGACCAAACAAATTATCCACACTTAAAATAATGAATTTGGAGCCATTATTCACATCATGTACAAAAATGAACTCAAAAAGAATCATAGAAGTTCATGTAAAAGCTAAAACTACAAAGCTTTTATAAGAAAGCATAGGTGTGAATCTTTGTGAACTTGGGCTAGGCAAAGATTTTTTAGGCATACCACCAATGGCACAAGAGATAAATGGAAAAAAAAAAGTGGACTTAATAAATTTAAACTAAAACTTGTTTCAAAGTACACCATTATGAAAGTGAAAAGACCACCCACAGAATATATTTGCAAATAATATATCTTATAAGGTAATGTTATCCACAACAAATGATCAAATATTACAATTCCATAATGAACATAGAAATAACCTACTCAGAAAATTGGCAAAGACTTTGGACAGTTCTCTAAAGCAGGCATACAAATATCTAACAAGCACATCAAAGATGCACAACACCAGTCATGAGGAAAATGTAAATAAAAGTCACAACAAGATAACACTTCACCTATACTAGGATGTTGATAAGAAAAATGACAGATAATAATAAATGCTGGTGAGTATATGGAGAAATAGAAGTCATTATACATTTCTCAAGGCATCCAGTTGCTATGGAAAACAGTTTGGTGGTTCTTCAATAAGTAAAATATAGAAGAGGAGCAGGATGGGAGGGGAAGGGAAAGATTTGAGGAAGGAGGGTAAACAGTGGGACCATTCCTATGGTTCATATTACAACGGTACATGTCAAATCTATTAAGTGTAGATGTCTTAACACAATAAGTAAATGAGGTGAAGACTATATTAACTAGTTTGACGTAAGCATTCCTAATTGTATATAAAATTAGCACATTGTACCCCATAAAGGCATCAATGTATACATGATATATGTGTTTATGACTTAATAAAAAAAAATAGAATTATCATGTGACTCAATAATTACCATATGACTTAACAATTACACTCAATAATTAAACTCAAATAATTAAAAAGATGTGTTCATTAAAAAGTTTGTGCAAAAATGTTCATAGTAGCATTACTCATAAACAAAAAGTGGTACATCTATACAAGGGAATATTATTTGGAAATAAAAAAGATAAAAAGAAAGGAATGCTACAATATGAATGAACCTTAAAATATTATGCTGAATAAAAGAAGTTAGAGACAAAAGTTCACATAGTGTCTTATGCATTTATATAGAATTTCCAGAATGTGAAAATTCAAAGTGACAGAAATTAAATTATGGTTGCCAAGGGGTAAAGAGAGGTGGGGATGAGGGATGATAGGTACCGGGGAAAGGGTTTCATTTGTGTATGATAAAAGTATTCTGAAGTTAATTGTGGTGATGGATGAACAACTGGAAATATACAAAAAAAATTAATTGTACATTTTGAGCAAATTGAATAATATGAGAATTATATCTTCATAATGCTGTCAAAAATAACATACAAAGATATCTTTTCATAATTTAATGGCTGCCTTGTGTTCCCACTATGTGAATATATAGCACTTATTTAATCACTTCCTATTCTTGCATATGTAAGTCATTTTGTTACCTTTTAATATTATCCTCACTGCTTTGATGAGCATTGCTATGGTTAAAGCTTTGCATATATTGTTTTTTATATATCTGGGATAAGTCCTAGTAGGAGAATTTCTGGACCAAACAACATTTCTTATTTTGTGTAGATATTGCAAAATCCGTTTTTCATCAAGTGTGAGCCCTGGAAATACTCAGTAATTGACTATCTTCCCTGGAATCACTCAGTAATCAACTGTCTTCTCTGGGAATCACTCAGTAATTGACTATCTTTCCTGGATGGACTCAGTCTTCAACTGTGCTGTGGAATGACTACATAATCAACTATGTTCCCTGGACTAACTTGGTCATTGACTGGTTTCCCTGGACTGGTTCGGATATCAACTGTGTTTTCTGGAATGACTTAGCAACCAACTCTTTTCCCTGCACTGATTTAGTCATCAAATGTGTGCCCTAGAATGGCTCTGACTCAGCTCTTTCCCCTGATATGAGACTGTAGTCAATTATGTTCCCTGTACTTACACACTTGTTATGGACTGTGTTCCTTCTCTATTATATCATTCCATCATCACCTGTTTTCCTTGCAGTGACTCAGTTATGCCTTGTTTTGCATACTGGGAGCATCTCCATGTCATCCCATCAGCAATTTTTTTTCCCAGACTGACAGGGCCATCTATGGTTTTCCCTGCACTGCTTACAGCAACTCTTGTCTGTAATAACTCAGTGGTCACTGTTTTCCCTGGTGTGACTGGGTTAATGCCTTTTAAAAATAAACTTAAAGGATTACTTCCTAAGGAAAAAAAAAAAAATGTAAACTGTAACACTTCACTTACATTATCTCATTTAAACTTCACAAGCAATTACAAATATTTCCTTTCCTCCCATCTTCATTTACTTTTTAACAGCTTTTAAACTTGGGACTTACAGTAACAGAAGAAGGGACACTGATCATTTAGTTTCTTGTATGGTTGTGCCCTAACAGTTACTACCAAAGTAGGGAGGGTATCTGTGCCAGTATGACCCGCAACCACACCTTTGGCTCACCTGTCCTCTCAATACCCTTTATGAATTAATCTGGATATGCCTGGAGCTACCATGGGGAGCTTTAAAAAACACAGTGCCTGGTTTTACCCCCACCCCCAAAGATTATGATGCTATTGGTTCAGGTAAAGATAGGGTTTAGGGAATGTGAAAAACTTCCAAGGAGATTTTTATGTGTAACCAAGGGTGACAACAACTGTTATAGGTGAGATGAGAAAGATGAGGGGTATAATCAATGACAGGACCATACCATCCTCCTTTGTAGAAAGATGTACCAGTCATTACTTCTCTCTGCCTTTGGCCAATATTTAATGTTTGTATCACAAAATTAGAATTATGTTCTACTCATAAAAAAATGTGTATCTATCTATCTAGCCAATTAAACTAATGTCAGTTTCATTTGTCTATGGTGAAAGTTAATTTCTAAGGAATTCTGTGTTTTATTACTTCTGTACTTTCTGAAAAGCACATGAAATTAATATATTGAAAGGAAATAAAATATGTATTTTATAAATTCTATATTATGGTGAATAGATATTTATAAGAAACACTTTTTGGTGTTTAAATGTAATTATATACAGATCATATATATACACTACATATACACACACATATACAAAATGACATCAACCTTTGAGCAACACAGGGAAGGAGGTGATGACTCCCACATACTCAAAAATCCATGTGCAACTTTTGGCTCCTCAAAATCTTAACTACTAAAAGCCTACTGTTAACTGAAAGTGTTACCAATAAATAGTCATTTAGTACATACTGCATATGTTAGGAATATTATATACAGAACTGGAGGAATCACATTACCTGATTTCAGATTATATTATAGAACTGTAGTAACTGAAAAATCATGGTATTAGCATCAAAACAGACTCACAGACTAATAGAACAGAATACAGAATCCAGTACCAAATTCTCATATCTATAGTGAATTTATCTTTGTCAAAGGTGCCAAGAGCATACATTGGTAAAAGGACTTTCTCTTGAGAAAATGGTGTTGGAAAAACTGTATATCCACAAGCAGAAGAATTAAACCAGACCCTTATCTCTTGTCATACCCAAAAATCAAATCAAAATGGATTAAAGGCTTAAAAGACTTGATACTATGAAACTACTTAAAGAAAATATTAGGAAAACACTTTAGGATATTGGTCTGGGCAATGACTACTTTAGTAATACCACCTTACCCCTGTCAGAATGGCCATTATTAAAAAGTCAAAAAGCAGGGATGCTGGCATGTATGCAGAGAGAAAGGAACACTTATACACTGTAGATGAGACTACAGATAAATACAAACTCTATGGAAAACAGTATGGAGATTTCTTAAAAAATATATGGATTTACCATTCAATCTAGGAATCCCAGTCCTGGGTATCTACCCAAAGTGTAATAAGTCATTTTATTGAAAAGACACCTGAACCCATATTTTTATCTCAGCACAATTCACTTTTGCAAAGATGTGAAATCAACCTAGCTGCCCATCAGTGGGAAGAATGGATAAATAACATTTGGTATATAGAGCACCACTGAGCTATTAAAAGGAATGAAATAATGTATTTTACAGTTTGGATGGAACTGGAGAACATTATCATAAGTGAAGTACCTCAGCAATGGAAAAAGAAAAACCACATGTAGTCTGCAATAATTGGTAGCTAAAAGTTGTGCACACATGTGCACAAAGAAATGTAAGGGACATTGGAAACTAAGGAGGGGGAAGAAAAATGGGGTGAGTGGTAAAAACTTAGGTAAAATTAACACTCTTGTGGTGATGGCCCCACTAAACCCGCCAAATTTAGCATATATTGTAAGGTATCTATGTAAAACAGTGGTTCTCAACCTATGGATCATAACCTCTTTGTAACAATGAAAATACATCCTGCATATTAGATATTTACATTACGATTCATAAGAGTAGCAAAATTACAGTTATGAAGTAGCAACGGAAATAATTTTATGGTTGGGGGTCACCACAACATGAGGAACTATATTAAAGGGTCGTGGCATTAGAAGGCATTAGGAAATGTTGAGAACCACTGATGCAACAGAAAAATTGGTGCCCCTTAATATTTTGAAATAGAAAAATAAATAAAAAAAATTCGTCAATTATACCTCAAAACTGCAGAAAAAGTAAATTAAAAATGGGAAAATTATGGCTAGGTATGGTGGCTCACACCTGTAATTCTAGCACTCTTGGAGGCTGAGGCAGGTGGATTGCCCAAGCTCAGGACTTTGAGACCAACTTGAGCAAGGGTGAAACACCCATCTCTACAAAAGTAGAAAAATTAACCAAACATGGTGACGCAACACCTGTAGTCCCAGCTAATTGGGAGGCTGAGGCAAGAGGATTGCTTGATCCCAGGAGTTTGAGGTTGTTATGAGCTATGGCACTCTACCCAGTGAGACAACGTGAGATGCTGTATCAAAAAAAAAAAAAAATAATAATAATAATAAAAAAAGAGGGAGAAAAAGAAATAATACTCAAAGAGGTTAAATCTCTTAATTAAAGTCATCTAAGTCATATTTGGTAGAGCAAATGTTCAAACTCAGGTAGGTTTGGTTCCAAATCATGTACTTTTTCTACTATACTTGTCTTGTTTTTCAATTCAACAAGTATTTATTGAGAACCTCTTATGTGCCTAATACTATGCCAATAAACCCATGTTATATTTAAATAGTGTGTAATAGTATAAATATAATAAAACAAGGTAATGATAGAGAGTGACTAGGGAAAAACGCTAGATAAAGTTGTTAGATGGCCCTTTTGGAGGAGATTTGAGCTGACATATGAAAAATGAGAGTCAGTCATATGAATAACATGTAAAAGGATTTTTTTCTAGGAAGAGGAAGTAATTGTAAGTACAGTGACCTTTTTTAAAAAAAAGTCTTCCTAAATTTTATTGGCACTGAAATAGAACACTTGGTTGAGCATAAACCTCTCCAAAACAATTTTTTTTAAAAAATCCCAAAATATTCAAAAGAAACATGAATATAAAAATCTAATCTTTCTCTCCAGCCTCCCTGGAAATGATTCAGAAATAAAAACTATAATCTAGAAAGAGAAACATGTTGGATGGAGGCACCTGCAATTTGTTCTTATAATGCAGAATCTTTAACCCTTATTTAAGTTTTGAGAAATCCTGTCTTTCTAAGTCTTCATGTTTCTTTCTTCAAAAGATGTAATACTAAGTATTTGTCTTTTTGGTTTTCCTTGCTATGATGGTTAATTTTAGTTGTTAGCCTGATTGGGTTATGAAATACCTAGTAAAACATGTTTTGGGGTGTGTCTGTGAAAGCATTTCCGGAGATGATTAGCCTGTGAGCCTGAGTGGACTAGTTGGCAAATGTGGGTAGGTGCCATCCAATCTGGTACAGGGCCCAGAGACAGTAAAAATGAAAAAATAGGCAAATGTGTCAATCTATCTTCTGGAACTAGGATACATTCTACTTTTCCTGTCTTCAGGCTCCTCAACCTTTGGACTCCCAAACTGATAATAGTAGTCTCTTGATTTATTAGCACTTTGACCTCAAACTGAGAGTTACACCATTACTTCCCTAGTTGGGAGGGCTTCAGACTTGGATCTAGCAATGTTACCAGCATCTCCAGCTTGCAGATGGCCTATCATGAGTCTTATCAGCCTTCACAATTATGCAACCCAATTTATCTAATAAATCCTCTCCAATATGCATCTACATACATATATCTAATATATATCTCTATTTCCATCTATATCCTATGTTTTTTGTCTCTCTGGAATGCTGTGACTAATATACTCACAAATAAGGTACAGGAATGTGACCCAGGTTCCACCAGTCAGGCACAGTCATTTGACAATTTGTCTCTAGAGATACTGTCATAGTTGTGGGAGGGGATCATTTTCTCTTTAGTAGTCATAATGATACTGAAAACTATGTCCCTGGCCCATAAGTGGAATGTTGCACATCTTGTGCTCCAAAGCTATGGTGGTTTTCTTATGAGACCAGTTCTGAAGATGACTTTGTCTATTGTTTCTGGAAGTATTGCTTGAAGCCCGTACACTAACACTCTCAAATTTTTTAAAATCAACTTTAATAAGCTCCTTCTTTCCTTATTGTTCTGTTACTTATGATTTAGAGCTTTGAATGATATATTAGGGTAGCTGAAGCATAATGAGAAAGGGAATGAGTTCTAGGAGATTGTGGTAGGACAAATAATGGCTCCATAGAGATTTCTGCATTTTATGCAGATGTCTGCATTCACAAACCTACAAATATGCTATATTATACAGCAAAAGGGATGTTCCAGATGTGATTAATAGTCTTGCGATGTTAAGATTGCTATGGGTCATCCAGGTAGGTGCAATGTAATGAAAATGGTCCTTATAAGATGGGGACAAGAATGTAGGAGACCTTGAAGGAGATGTGATGAGGGAAGCAGAGGTCTGAGTCATGTGGGGCTACAAGCCAAGAAATTCATATAACCACTAGAATCCAGAAAAGGCAAAGAACAAGATTTTCTTCTATAATCTGCAGAAGGAATGCAGCTGCACTGCCAACCTATTTTAGACTTGTGACCTTCATAATAGTAAGATAATATATTTGTGTTATGTTAAGTCACTAAGTTCATGAAAAATTTTAATAAGAAATAGAAATTTAATGCAGAGAATAAGTCAGAGAAGAAAGAACAGGTTGTACCTTGTATGGTCTTATAGGTCACATGAAAAGTTTATACTTTAAGTATAATGTGAATCCATTGGAGGATTTTATATAGGAAAATTATGTTATCTCAAATATGATTATGAAACATGACTTTTGCACCTATTTAGAAAAATTTATTAGCATAAGGAGGTGCCATGGTGGATGAAGATACACCAGTCAGTCATGGATGTGGAAGTATTTAGTAAAGAGGGATAAGATAAATAGGTAAAGAGTAAAATGGAGATTTAATTGATACAAGGCTATCAAGAAAGAGACAGAATGAACCCTAAGTACTAGCAGAGGTATTATCTTTAGTTGGAAGGGACAACTCCATTATTTTAATGGGGGGAAATAAGATAGAATGTGTATATTCATGTATGTTTTACATGGAGAATATCCCATGTGATGGTATTTTACTTTCTTTTTTTTTTTTTTTTTTTTTTTTTTTAATTTTTTTTTTTTTTTTTTTTTTTTTTTGGAGTTTTATTTATTTATTTTTTATTGTGGAGAAGGGGCAGGGAAAGAAGGCGGGGGAAGAGGTGAGTGACAGGGTCGGGCCAGTGGCATGGTACCACATTGGCTGTATCTAGG
>CAUYPK010028800.1:0-37697 GCA_963574355.1 Loris lydekkerianus | reverse complement strand
TTTGCATTGTAAAGTCCAAGTTGTAATTGTTCCCCTCACCCAGGAAGTGTGCCATAAACCCTTACATGGTCCTTGTTAGGTGAGAGCACAGCAATCCTCCTCCTTTCTCCATAGCATTCCCACCCCCACTTGAGTTTGTGTTTTTCTCTTGTAAGGCTGTGTATTTGTTCATCTACTAATTTCATATTAGTATTGAATACATTGTATACTTGCTTTTCCATTCGTATGATTGCTTATTAAGAAGAATGCTCTCCAATTCCATCCAGGTTAATACAAAATACGTAAAGTCTCCATCTTTCTTATGGCTGAATAGTATTCCATGCTACACTCATGCCAGAGTTTATTAATCTATTCATGTGTTGATGGGCAATTGGGTTGATTCCACATCTTGGCAATTGTTTTTGAGCTAGTGTATATGTCCTTAAGATAAAATAATTTTTTCTTCTGAGTAGATCCCCAATGTGGGATCAAATGGGAGATCTACTTTAAGTTTTCTGAGGATTCTCCACCATTCTTTCCAAAGAGGCTGTATCAAGTGAAACTTTCACCAACAAAGTGTTCCCTTTTCTTCACACCCTCACCAGCATCTGCAGCTTTGGGACTCTGATGTGAGCTATTCTCTTTGAGGTTATATGATATCTGAAGGTGGTTTTGATTTACATTTCTCTGATAGTTAGGGATGATGAGCATTTTTTCATGTTTCTTGCCCATTTTTCTGTCTTCTTTAGAAAAGCCTAGGTTTATATCTCTTACCCAGTGATAAATGGGATTGTTTGCCCCTTTATTTGTGGATTAATTTAAGATCTCTGTAGATTCTAGTTATCCCCTTTGTCAGATTGGTAACATGTAAATATCATTTCCCATTCTGAAGGGTGTCTGTTTCCTTTAATTGTTATGCCCTTCGTTGTACAGAAGATTTTTAGCTTAATTAAGCCCCATTTACTTATTTTTGTTGTTAGTGCAATTGCCAATGGAGTCTTCTTTACAAAATCTTTCCTTAGGCCAATGTCATCAAAAGTTTTTCTTACATTTTCTTTAAGGATTTTTATTGCTTCATGTCTTAGTTTAAATCTTTTATCTGTCATGAGTCCATTTTTATCAATGGTGAGAAATGAGGCCTACTTTCAGTCTTTTACATGTGCTTATCCAGTTCTTCTAGCACAGAGGTTCTCAACCTGTGGGTCGTGACCCACAGGAACTGTATTAAAAGGTTGTGGCATTAGGAAGGTTGAGAACCACTGTTCTGGCACCATTTGTTGAATAGGGTTTCTTTTCTCCAGTGTATGATTTCTGTTTTTAAAAGATCAGATGGAAATATGAGGTTGTTTCATCTCTAGGTTTTCTGTTCTGTTTCATAGATCTATGTCTCCATTTTTGTGTCAATACCATGCTGTTTTGATCATTATGGAGTTATAGTATAACCTGAAGTATGGTATAGTGATGCCTCCAGATCTGCTTTTATTGATAAGAAATACACTGGCTTTATGGGTTCTTCTTCTTTTTTTTTTATTTTTGTGGTTTCATACAAAACAAAGAACTATTTTTCACATTATTCAAAGTGTGATGTTGGCATTTTAATGGGGATTGCATTAAATCTGTAGATTGCTTTGTGTAAGTAAAGACATTATCCCAATATTGATTCTTCTCAGCCATCAGCATGGTATGTTCTTCCATTTGTTAATGTCGTCTGCTATTTCTTTCCTCAAGGTTTCAAAATTATCTGTGTAGAGATCCTTCTAACATATTTTATTTTCTTTGAAGCTACTGTAAAAGGTATTATGTTCTCGATTTTCCTGTTAGCTCAGTTGTTATTGGCATATACAAATGCTGATTTTTGAATACTGATTTTATAACCTGCATCATTACTGTATTTCTTGATTATGTGCAGGAGTCTTGGGGTTGAGTGTCTGGGATTTTCTATATATGTAAATATATCATAGGCAAAGAGCAAGAGTTTGATATCCTCTGTCTGCATTTGGATGCCCTTAACATCTTTCTCTTGCCTGATTGTTTTGGCTGGAACTTCCGGAACTGTTGAATGGTAGTGACAATAGGGGGCATCTTTCCCTGATTCCAGTTCTAAGTGGAAAATCTTTCAGTTTTAAGTCATTCAGTATGATATTGGCTGTGGGTTTGTCACAAATGGCTTCTGTCAATTTAAGAAATGTGCCATATATGCCTTTTTTTTAAGCATTCTTTTCAGAAAAGGATGCTAAATTTTGTGAATGATTTTTCTTTGTCTTTTGACAGTACCATATAGTCTTCGTTTTTTCTTGTTTTCTATTTTATAAAGTATGTGTTAGCCATTAGTGTATTGCTTTGACATCAACTCAATGACATCTATCTATTCATCCTCCCAAAATTTATATTTTAGAGCCCTTTCCCCCATTGCAATTTATTTATAAATGGGACCTTTAGGAGTTAATTTAGATTAGATGAGAACATGAAAGTGGGGCTATCGTGATGAAATTTATGTCCTTGTAAGGAAAAACACCAGGGAACTTTTTTCCCTCTCTACATACAAAGATTTGGTGGCCACCTACCAGCCAATAGAATAAGACTAACAATGAAACCTACTTTCCTGGTAACTTGATCTTGGACTTCCCAGTTATCACAACTATAAGAAAATAAATTTATATTGTGTAAGCCTCCACTATGACAGTGTTTTATGCCAACCTGAGCTGACTAATTACCTTTCATCAATCAATGCAAACATATATACTATATTTTATCCATAACTTTAGGTAGTAAGCACAAGCACAATTTTATCAATATTGTTGAAAATGGATGTTCTAATATTTTTAATGTCACATAATTACTAAGATATTTATTTTAATATATTTGGTATAAAGTATACTTAAATTTGTGAGAGAAATAAGTGACATAGTTACTTTATTATTAAAAAATCCTGTTAACTCCAATTCAAAGTAATGATTGGTTTCTAGAAGCCAGAAACCTTGGTTGACAGAATGTGTCAGACTGGACTTCAGAGAAACAGAACTGGCAGTAAGGAGAACAGGCAGTGGAAGTTTGAGGCAATTCTCCATAGTTATTAAGATGTTGGCCTCTGTCTAGTAGAAGAGCAAGAGGACCTCGTTCAGGTATTTTCTGGGGAAAAATGCCTCTAGATCCAGAAAGGAGCAATCAGAGATGAATTGCCTTTCCATAGGCAAGTTAACAGTGAATCAAGTGCATCTTGACATCCACTTCTCTTCCTCGTGCAGGTCACCTCAAAAATGTGGAAGCTCATTTTGTATTTATGCTCTAGTTTTCTTCTTTATAAAGAACAAATATGGGCTAAGAAAACCTGATTTTCTTACAGTTATGTGGCCAAGAAAATTAGAAATCAAGATAAGCCTAGTTGTGTTCTGTTGGATCACTTTTTCTCCTGTGGCTTATGAACTTAAAGACATCCCTTGCAGAGAAATCTCCTGGGAAAGAAGTAAAGTTATGTGACATAGAAGACAACAAGAGAGAGTAAGGAAGTGAGTAAACTCTCATATTACTCATAGAAAAAGACAAAAGAGAGTGAAGAAGCGAGTAAACTATCATATTACGCATTTCTAACAAAGGCCAGAAGAATAGTAGGCTCTGCCTGAGCCTTGGCAATAGATTTTACTAATAGAAGCAGACACTCAGCATAACTGATTTAATTTACTGATATGAGAGTTTTGTATGAGTTGAGTGTAAGTAACAGACAAGACTGAAGATTTTACTAGGACAGAATAAGAGGTAATGGGAGAAACAGCAGACCAGAATAAGTCTAATAAGATTAATAAACTGAATCCATTAACATGATTCTAAAGAAATGTGTAAGTGGGACCTTCTTATCATCATGAAAGAGTCTGCAATGACTGGCTTAGAAGACCTTCCTCTTGATATCTCCATTAGTGATAATATCTATGACAGACCAGCACTATCAAATAGAAATATAAGTCAGAAATGGAAACCATATTTGTAATTTTGCATTTTCTAGTAAATACATTTTTAAAAGTGAAATAATATTATATTTTATTTATTTATAAAATTTATATATTTTATAAAATTTATTTATAAAATAAATATAAATTTATTTATAAAATAAATAAAATATAATAATATATTTTATTTCATCCAATATATCAAAGCTAACATTTGAACATATATTCAATAAAACCAATTATTAATAAGATAGTTTATAATTTTTTGTACACTTACAGAGTGTCTCAACTTTGACAAGCTGTTTCAAGTAGTTAGTAACCACATTTGGTAAGTGGGAATGGATTGTACAGCACAACTCTAGAAAGAAAACAAAGATTGCTCAGGGCTTGAGTCCGTCAAGTACTCAGTCTAAACTTCCTCATATTTAAATTCAACTAGTAGAAAAAAGGCATTTTGATGGACAGAGCACTATCTAAGAAAGATAACTGAAGGAAGCACAGAGAAAAAGAATGACTTGTGTGTTCTATCCTGGGTTATCAAAAGTCAAGAACCATGGCCATATCCATCAGAGGAGAACAATCTTGAAGAGGCAGTTGCTCAAAGAATCTGACCTAGGAGTTAGAAGTTTCCTGCTTACAAAAGGAAACTACGAAAACCCAATGCCAGATAGGAGCAATATTACTTGATTAAAAACAGAATGAAAGAGTTACTTCATAGCACTCTTTTAGACAGATCTCAGGTTACTGCCTTAGTTGATCCTGTAATGCTATACTTCAGAATGCCTCAGACTGGGAAATTTCTAATGAAAAGAGGCTTATTTCTCTCACGAATCTGGAGTCTGGGAATTTTGGGAAGCATTGCGTCAGTGTGTGCTCAGCCTCTGGTGAGGCTCCACGCTCTCTGTCACAACACAGTGAAGAAGCCAAAGAGTGAGTGGGCATGCACAAAAACACACGCTCACTCGAGGGAAGGCAGCTTCCTCCCTCAGAAGGTAATGCATTCCTGTGAGAGCAAGAACTCATTCCATAGCATTAAGTATTCACCAGGGATCTGCCCCGCCTCAAACACCTCCCCCCCCAAACCCACCTCTCAGCGCTGCCAAAGCTCAACATGAGTTTTTATGGGGACAAACCATATTTAACCAATTGAGACCAAGCACCTCTCCCCTCCAAATACACCCCCTCTGTGGCTGACAGTGTGAAATCTCTAATGTCCTGTTCTAGGTAAAACACACTTTCTTACAAAACGTCCTTGTGTTGCATACTAAAAATTGCTTCATTAAATAATTAAAAAACAACATTCATGGTAAGGAATGGGCAAAAAGAAAAGAAAGAAAAAAGAAAGTAAGTATGTCTATTGTTAAGCTAGTATAATTTTGTTTTCCTCACAGCGATGATTTAGACTATCTAAACTGAGAATCTTTGTTCATTTGTTTGTTTTTATTTTTAAATAGACTGCATCTTTTTAATGTGTATGTGTATGCATGTGTCTGTTTTCTCCATAAGACTCCCACATTGAGATGCAAAATCCATGTGACTAACCATTTAAGTGATTTCTTTAATAATACTGCAAGATTAATTCCTGAATTAGGATATTCTTAGCACATTGTTCCACTGTGTACATTATAAATGTAAAGCAGGCACCAGTGCTGTCTCTCCACAGGGAGAATTTATGACATGGTACTATTATAAACCAAAAGATTTTATAGTGTTTCATTTTATGGTCTACTATGCTTAGAATGACCTAAGGTATAATTTTCCTCCCACTGATAGATGCCATCTACAAAGTGCCACTGCTATTGAAGGGTTGGGCTGAACCCATAAGGAAATAATTCTCACCTTTATGTCTTTTGCTTCTAAGCCCAGGTGGTAAGGAAAGGGTGGTACATCAGTAAAAGGTTATTCATTAAGTGCCCTTAAGCACTTAATGTTTGTACGTACAGAGAACCGGAAAGATTGTAAGAACAGTTCTGACCGCAACTTTTGGTCATTTGAAGCAATTACTTGAGGTGATCTCCGTGAATGCTTCCAGAACAAGTGAATTGTCTAAGGGGGGAAAAAAGCAGCAAATTCCTAAATAGCTTTTGCAGTCCATGCGGTCTCTGCAGGCATTAAGCTCAACATTGAGCGTGAGACTAAGCACCTCTCCCCTCCAAATACATACACTCTGTAGCTGAGAGTGTGAAATTTTTTTTATGTCCTGTTCAAGGTAAAAAACAGTTTCTTATAAAATGTCCTTGTGTTGCATACTAAAAAGAGCTCCTGAGAGAATGCACATGGATTTGAAAGTGTTGAAATCCATGTATCTCAACTCAATCAGTGTGTTGGAATTTCAATTCAGTAAGTGTAATGATACTTCAAGATTTAGAAATCCTCACTTAAGCCAAATAATCATTACCAGATGACTTAACACTACAGTTGTCAGGTAATAATCACATGCAAGCATGATATTGATTGTAAATTAGTCAATTCCAACGACAAACCCTGACTTTTCATAATTCTTACTTTAGGTTAAAGTGCTTTCCATCTGTTTTACTTGTTTTAATGTTTCAGCTTTATGTTTCTGGTGATACCTATCTCTCTATTTCATTTTCTTTCCCTATAGTTGTATTGATGACCACATTTAAATGATTCCATTAGCTTGTTATCTCCTCCAGGACGAGAACTTCCTTGTATAACACCAGAGTGCTCTAGAGAACGGTATGTACACAGCATGGGCAAAATTGATATTCAGAGGCAATTGCCTTAAGTCTTGTATAAATAGAATCTTACCTTTGTAACTAAAACATTGTAAGGTTTTCCTAACATGTGTACTTAATTTAACTATACATGTAATTATGAAAAATAATAAAAGTTTACTTTAAGTGAACACTCAATTTTTTGATAGGCTACATGTCCTTAATTTTATGACTTGATACATGCAATTAGCTCAAATTGTAAATTACTTTGAAAAAGGCGTGAGCAGAAGTATATTTATCACTTTATTTGAATATTATTGAAAAGTAGAAGGCAGATTGGGAAAGCTAGTACCTGCAGTGTTCAGGTGCCAGAAGGCAGATGTCTGCCTGGCTTAATGTCAATTATGAAAAACTTAAGAGAACTTCCTCACAGAGAGAAAAAAGAGGAAATAAAAGCCCCCCTAGGCAGAGTACCAACCCATATATGAGCCAAGGGAGAAACTTTTTCCTTTTGTTTTGAGTTTTTCTAAAGTATGCATAGGCAATAACCTAAGATTGTTTTCTGTATAATACCACAGAGAATGAGCATTGCATTTTATTCAGCTTCTGAATAAAAGGAGACAGTTTAAAAAGGCCTGTTCTCCCAATTACCAAGGAAGCTGTGCTTGCTCAGCCTGTCTGGATCATTTTGTTAAAGTGAAGGTTTAACCAGCTTATTCAGCTCAAATTGAGAGAAACTATTCCGGCAGGAGGTCCTCTTTACCAGTATGTTGACTATGTAATAAAAATCCATAAGTTGTCCTCAAAGACTTTTTAATCCTGTCTCCTGATTGACTCAACTTGCTTTTGAGTCATCTTTTCAATTGTACTACCCACAAAAGAAGCTGGAAATGAGAATTGTTAGCGCTCATAAATCCATGCTCTACTGATAAGCATGAAAGAATGTCAACATTATTCCACGATCACCCACTGCCAGCTCTCAGCTCACCTACTACAGGAGCAACAGTAAATCTTGTGAGAGAGTAGTATACTATAGTGATTAAATTCACAGACTGAGGAGGCAAAACTTGCCTTCGATTATCAGCAACTGTTTGGTTTTATGGAAAAAAAATAATTGTGTGTATCTCACAATAGTAAGATAAAATGTTTGACTTATAGAGACCATCTTACTAAATGTTAATTCTTTTAATGTTATTGCCTTCATCTAGATTCAGGGGTCCTCAAACTACGGCCCATGGGCCACATGAGGTGGTGTGATTGTATTTGTTCCTGTTTTGTTTTTTTACTTCAAAATAAGATATGTGCAGTGTGCATAGGAATTTGTTCATAGCTTTTTTTTTTTTTTTTTAACTATAGTCCGGCCCTCCAACGGTCTGAGGGACAGTGAATTGGACCCCTGTTTAAAAAGTTTGAGGATGCCTGAGAAAAACTGACAAAAAAATTTATTAAATTCTCTGAGTTTATAAGGCAGAAATAGTGACATATGTCGTGGTGCATGACAAGATATTACTTTGTTCTCAATATCCTCTTCCATCATTTTAATAAGAACCCTGACTTTTAATTGGATGTATTATAAACTAAAGTACATTTTTCAACCTTTCTTTCTGTCAGGGATGGCCAGTGAAATTGTGTAGGGAAGTGTCATGTGACACTTTCAGGAATTATCCTTAGAAGAAGAAGACATTCTCTTTATTCTCTTCTTCTATCCTCTTGCTTGGGGCTTTGGTGTGATGGTTGGAATTTAGCCATTATTTTGGTTTGAGAGGATGAATTCTTCCAGGTCAGTGAACCACAGAATCCTATGCAACTTTGCAGACAGGCCATTACAACCTTGGATAGCTTAATTCTAAAATCAAGTCATATAAGAAAAAAAATTTAATCTTGCCTATTATGTGAGAGAGACATGAACATCTCTGTTTTCTAAGTTACTCACATTGTTGTGATGATCATTCTATTATTTGCAAACTTAACTATTATCCTAGAGATTCCCAAATTATCCTCTCTTTGGATTGGCAAATCCTGTATATGCTGAAACTCAAAGGCAGACAATTATTTTTGGAGAGAAAAAAGCTAACCCTTAGTGACTTTCAATTTTTATTCAAAATTAAAGTAACTAAATCTATCTATTAAAAGTACAAAGGGAAGATTTTTGAACATAATTTTTTTGTTCTCACAAGCCTATCATCTTTTTATGTATTTACTAATTGTCTCCATGTACTCACCTTTAAAGAAGAAAGTATGTGTCTGGTCATGATTAGTGGTTGAGATGCTTTGTCAGAGTTGGCAAAGGTATTTCTTCAAACAATTTTAAGCCCAGATTAGTACTGATGTGGAAGCCCAGCACTAGTTCAGTAGGTCTAAGTTTTTGTCCCATCAATTGCCCTAAATTTTAACACTCATTCCAAACCCAAGTTTGAACATTTCTGCCTTTACTTTATTAAATAAACTTGTATTTTACAGATAGCAAACACAAGGTAGTCAGTACATTATATATTTTGTAGAAATTTTCCAATATTTCAGAGATATAATTTAAAATTTTGCCAAGTTAACCGTGTGATAGAGATCTTTCCCTACAATAACATTATTTTGATCTCAGGCAAATAGTACCTTGAAAATATTGTATGGAAAATGTCGTCATCATTCTCCATCTTGTCAACTTGTGCTCATACTTCAATTCTAGTTCAAATGGAAAATCCTCAGAGAACTCTTTCCCAAACTAACAAATTGAGGTGTTTTCTCCATTATATGGCATAGATTCTAAATGATGTAAACCTACTGTTACTTGGTAAAGTACCTGACAGTTTAGAAAGTTCTCCTTAGCTATTTACTCAATGGCTAGTTGAATTAATACATTTTAATAAATTTGAAATGGTTATCATAGGTAAAAATAGGATTAGGTTATCATCATAGGCTATAAATTAGGATTTTGTTTTAAAAACGTATTAATGTAAAGTATTTGAAAATAGAAAGGGTAGCTATAAACAATAAACTCTGTAATGTGTAAATTAATTGGCTCTGTGTATTCATCCACAACAGTTAAATAAGGATTTGCTGATAATTTTTCTTACCAAAAATGCAGTATTCAATAGAAAATGGAATACATATTACATATTACAGGTGAGTTTTTGTTAGGGGGAGAGTGTGGCTTGGGATATCTCCAAGACAGAGTGAATTTACATAAAAATGTATTAGGTAATAAAAAGACTATATTAGCTTTTGGACACTGAATCTGTACAGAGGCTGGGTAAATAGTAATTTTTTTGCAGTTTTGGCCGGGACTGGGTTTGAACCTGCCACCTCCAGCATATGGGGCCAGTACCCTATTCCTTTGAGCCCCAGGTGCTGCCCTAACCAGATTTTTAATTGTCAATATTGTTAAGAGAAATGTATCCTAAACACTACATTTTAAAAATCACATTTCAATATCACAGCAACCCTCTGAAAGCTATACTTCCATCATGGATTGTAGATTTGGAAAAGTCTAAAATGTATTAAACAATTTGCCTAAAGTTAAACAACTCCTGATAACTGGTGCTAGGATTTGAAGTAAACTCTAAATGGAAGACATTTCCACTCCAAACAATAGCAATGATATATGTACGCACATCCTACATCTCTATTCCTATTAAATCTGAACTACACAATCTTGGGACTAGATCAGGATTAGAGGGATCATATTCTCTAGTGATCACAGATAAAGAAAATTACCCGAGAACAAATCCCAGTTCCACAACTCTCTAGCTCAGCAATTTCGGATAAGTAACTTCATCTCAGACAATTCATCTGTTAAATATGGAACATAGAAGCCCCAATTCATAGCATTTCTCCAGACTTTTTCTGTTTTAAAACAAAATTAACTAACCACCCTTGGGGTATAAATTCCGTCTAATTAAATAGTTAAATCCACCTGGACTATAACAAACTGAAACAAACAATTGTCTATCTGAAATATGTTACAATGAATCAGAAACACTATAATGTTGACAAATGTTCCTGACATAGTGAGGATTCTTGTTATACTTCAACTGAAAGTCAGCAGTCAGCATGTCTGAAGTTTTCTATGCCTTCAAGTTTAAGTTATTACCATCTCACATTCCACCCTATGCCCATCAGACTGCAGTGTGGCCACATCCTGAAATAACCATACAAGCTGTAAACTAGAGTGAATTCAATACTCTGAATGAAATGTTAGAGGCTAATATCAAGGTTAGGCATTTATAATTAATTTTTTTGGCTCATATTGGAAATAGAAAATCACCATCCATTACTCATTTGCTTCAGGAAAAAATATTCATTTCTAATATTTGTCCCCCAATATTGGAATAATTGTAGCTCAGAGATTATTTGGTTTTCTTTTTTACAAAGATTCTTCTCAAAAACTGTACATCAGAATTTTGATACAGAATTTCAGTTCCCATGGTAACTTTATTTTGTTCTAGAAACATTTAAAAAAAAAGACAAAACTTACAGATTCAATTGGCTGTATCAATGTCCATCAATTTTCGCCCAAATATACTTTATGTTGTCTCTAGAAGAACCAAAGCTACCCTTTTTTATACACTAAAGACACTCCTTATATATTCCCTTCTCATGTTATCAATAAAGAATAGTCAAAATATGAAAGACAATACATGATACTATATAAAATATAAGGAATATATAATAACTGTTAGAAATACATAAATTTTTCCTATCAGTGACAGCCGCATTAATACAATCAACAAAATCAAATTCTTAGACTAATCTTTTATTTCATTGCTTATTTATCTCTCTTACTTTGTCATAAATATTGCCAGTTATTGTGTAAAAATATTGTTGTAATTATTTTTCTCTCTTTACTTTTGCCACTACCAAACTTTTCCAAATGCAAAAAACTCCATGCCTGGATATCTGCAAAGAACTAGTTAATGGAGCTCCCAGATTCCAAGTTAAATTGCCATACCCCTCTCTTTCCCAGATAATTTCTGAACATTACTAACAAATAAAACTAATGGATTTGCTCCAATATTGAAGTCATTTCTAATTTTTAAAATCTTTCACAGTTTACTATTTAAATTTTTTTTTCAAATGCTTTATTTCTTAAACATCCATTATCATAAAATATATGAGAACCAGTGTATCTAGATACAAGGGGATGACAACATAAATCAAACTATTATGAAAAAGTGGACATCTCTCTGCCCTAGGCCACACCCTGACATAGATGTGGCTCTGGAAAATTTCTTTTGTAAATATATCTGTATCTCAGATGGGCAGTGCCTTCATCAATTCCTCTCCAGCGTAGGCCATGTCTCTCTGAGTGGTCTTCAAGCACTACTCTGAAAACACATTTGGACTTTTTTCCTTATTGGCTATCTCTAGGGAATGCGCAAAGCGAAAGAAACATTTAAAGAATGTAAGATGTGGGGAAACTGACAAAACTCCCTGACTGAAGTCCAGCTCCCTTGCCATATCTGGGTGATACTTTGAAGTACTATAAGCTTCCAGGTCTAGAAGTAAAGATGAGTTCATTTGAAACCATGTGTTGACCCTAACCTAGTTAGAACTCATGAAAATATTTATTTTGTACCTCAGTTACTTCTAGAAAAAATAAGAAAGTTAATGCAATTTACTTTTAGATTTTTAGTCATGGCCTTTCTACTGATTTCAAAACTTGTGCATGCAAATTGATAGCTCACTTTTTAAAAGTTTAATAGACAATGGGGTGGACAGACACTACAGTGACCCCATGCTCCCCACCTGTTGATGTTCAAGGCTTTGCCTGTATGTAGGACTTGTCACTTGCTTTTAACCAAAAGATCATGGAAAAGATGATTGGGTGTGTTTGTTTTATTATTTTTAATGGAATTGGACTAGATATTCTCTTTGTTGGTTGTAGAAGTTAGTTGGGAAATCTGACTTGGCCAGGAAAGGCAGATGACTCTAGAACCTACAAGAAGACTTGAGTAACTACAACTGAACTTTAGGAGTTCAGGGGGCCTCCAGCAGAAAGCAAGAAGTTGGGACCCTCATTTTCACAGCCACAAGAAAATGGATTCTGTCAACAACCTGAATAAGTGTAGAAACTGTTTCTTTCCCAATCAAATCTCCAGATGAGAATTCAATCTACCTGGCATCTTGATTGCAGCCTTGCAGAGGTTCTATTTATATTGTGCCCAAGACTCTCAACTCATAGAATCCACTACATCATAAATATGAATTTTTTTTATTTATTTTTATTTTTTTGGCTGGGGCTGGGTTTGAACCCGCCACCTCCAGCATATGGGGCCAGAGCCCTACTCCTTTGAGCCACAGGCGCTGCCCCCATAAATATGAATTGTTTTAAGTTATAAATTTAATGACAGTTTTTTACATAGCAATAGAAAATTAATAGAAGCAAAAAGCAGATTTACTGATTAAGTCTTACTGTCCTACATGTTAGTATTTAGCATTTGCTCCCCATCCAGACACTCAAGTCATCGTTTTCCTTTCCCTGACCATCTAAATCAACAAAAATAATTTTCCACCTCTACCTCTGCAGACATGTATACCCCATGTCTGTCCCTTTCTCTCTGTTGCTATTTTTACTGCCATACTTCTATCTTAATATACTATCTTCTCTCACTATTACAATGTTGTCTGTGTATCTTGACCATTGCCTTAAAATGTTAGTTTATTTGATATCACCCTTATTCATTGTATCCCAGTCACTGGCTGTCTCTATATTCCTCAAGGAAATCAAATTTGATTCCTCCTTAGAGCCTTTGTACCTTGTTATCTCTCTGCTTATAATTTATTGGTAACAAGAAATGTCTTCTCATCCTGATCTCAACTCAAATGCCACCTTTTTAGTTTGCTCTTTTTGACTAAAAAATCTAATTATCACACCAACCCTTAAAATAATACCCTGTTATATATTTTTATGGCACATATTACTGTCAAAAATTATTCTAATTTTTTATTAGTTAAAAATATTAAGGAGTTATAAAATTTTCATCACATGGATTCACTCTGTAATGCTGAAGTCATGGCATTAAGTGTACCCCACCAGGACAGTGTCCACTGTACCTAACAGTTAAGTTTTATTCCTCATATCCTTTCCACCTCCCCCCTTCCTAGTTTGCAATATCATTTACTTACTTCCATGCTTATGCTTACTCATCATTTAGCCTCCACATATCAGTGAGGACATGGTGTTTGTCTTTACATTTCTGAGACATTTCACTTAAGATAATGATCTCTAGTCCCATTCAAGTTGCTGTCAAAGACATTATTTCTTTTCTTATTAATAGCTGAATAGTACTCATGGCAGATAGAATGTACATACAGTATTTTCTTTATCCATTCATCAATTGATGTACACTTAGGTTGAATCCCTATCTTTCCGATTATAAATTATGCTGTGATAAACATTAAAATACAGGTGTCCTTTGGTAAAATGATTTTTTCTTCTTTGGGTAGATAATAATTTGTAGGATTCCTAGGATGGATTACTCTTTGAGGAATTCCCATGTTTGTTATTTTCCAACAAGGCCATACTAATTTGCAGTATCACCAGCAAGATATAAATTTATCTTTTTCTCTGAAACCACATCAGCATCTATAGCTTTCTGAAATTTTAATAATGACCATTCTGAGGGGGTAATGTGGTCTCTCATAGTGGTTTCAATTTTTATTTTCCTGATGATTTGTGATGTTAAATAGTTTTTTTTTTATTAAATCATACACACATAGATTATGTACACCTTAATGCATTTATGGGGTATAATGTGCTGATTTCATATAGAATTAGGAGCATTTACATCACACTGGTTAATATATATCTCATCTCATTTACTTAATTATTGTGTTAAGACATTTATACTCTATACTTAATAGACCAGAAATGTACCCTTGCATTATGCACCATAGGTGTGATCCCACCATCTAACCTCCCTTGATCTGACCTCCTTCCTCCCCTTTCATCCCCCTTTCCTCCCTCCTTCATTCTGGGCCATAGCTGTAATCTATTCTTCATATGAAAGTGTGAGTGATTATAAATTGGTTTCATAATAGTACTGAGTACATTGGGTATTTTTTCTTCCATTCTTGCAATACTTTACTAACTAGGATATGTTCCAGCTCCATCCATGTAAACGTAAAAGAGGTAAAGTCTCTTTTTTAAGGCTGCATAATATTACATTATGTGGAATATGTGGAATATATGTGGTATACATATACCTAAGTTTGTTAATCTATTCATGGGCCAATGGGAACTTGGGCTTCTTCCATGACTTGGCTATTATGAATTGAGCTGCAATGAACAATCTGGTGCAAATATCTTTGTTATCAAGTGATTTTTGATCTTTTGGATATATACCTAGTAGAGGAATTGCAGGATCAAATGGCAGGTCTACTTTTAGCTCCCTGAGCATTTTCCATACTTCTTTCCAGAAGGGATGTATTAGCTTGTACTCCCACCAGCAGTGCAGAAGTGTTCCCTTTTCTCCACATCCATGCCAACATCTGTAGTTTTGGGATTTTGTTATGTGCCATTCTTACTGGAGTTAGATGATATCTTAAAGTGGTTTTGATTTGCATTTCTCTGATGATTAAAGATGATGAGCATTTTTTTACCATGTGTCTGTAGGCCATGAGCCTATCTTCTTCAGAGAAGCTTTTGTTCAAGTCCTTTGCCCACAATGAAATGGGATTACTTGTTCTTTTTTTATTAATAAGTTTGAGTTCTCTGTGGATTCTGGTTATCAAATATTTGTCAGAGTCATAACCTACAAATATCTTCTCCCATTGTGAGGGCTATATGCTTGCTTTCTTTCCTGTGTTCTTGGCAGTGCAGAAGCTTTTTTAGTTTGATCATATCCCAGTAATGTATTTTTGGTGTTGCTGCAATTGCACAGGGAGTCCTCCTCATAAAGTATTCTCCTAGGCCAATTTTTTCAAGTGTTTCTCCTACACTCTCTCCAAGGACCTCCTACACTCTCTCCAAGGACTGGTTATATTAACCAGTGTGATATAAATGCTTTCAGTCTTTGACAAGTTGCCAGCCAAGTCTCCCAGCACCATTTGTTAAATAGGGAATCTTTCCCCCAATCTATACTTTTGATGGGCTTATCAAAGCTCAAATGATGATAAGTACCTGGGTTCATGTCTTGGTTTTTAATTCTGTTCCATACATCTACCTCTCTATTTTTGTGCCAATACCATGCTGTTTGATTACTATAGATTTATAGTACAGTTTGAAGTCAGGTAGCATGATTCCTCCAGATTTGTTTTTATTTCTGAGTAATGTCCTGGCTATTTGAGTTTTTTTTTTCTGTTTTCATATAAAATGAAGTACTAATTTTTCAAGATCTTTAAAGTATGACGGTGGTGCCTTGATAGGGATTGCATTAAATTTGTAACTTGCTTTGAGTAATCTGGACATTTTAACAATGTTGATTCTTTCCAGCCATGAGCATGGTATGTTTTTCCATTTGTTAACATCTTCAGGCTCAGCGCCTGAAGCTCAAGCAGCTAAGGCACCAGCCACATACACCAGCCCCAGCCTGCCAAATAACATGTTGGCTGCAACCAAAAAATAGTCAGGCATTGTTGTGGCTGCCTGTAGTCCCAGCTACTTGGGAGGCAGAGGCAGGAGAATTGCTTGAGACCAGGAGTTGGAAGTTGCTGTGAGCTGTGATGCCACCACACTCTACCTAGGGTGACAGCTTGAGGCTCTGTCTCAAAAAAAAAAAAAAAAAAGAAAAGAAAAAGAAAGAAAGAAAGAAAAACAAAAACAAAAAAAAAAATATTCAGTTATACTTTTATCAGAGTTTCATAATTCTCTTTATAAAGATCTTTCATGTCTTTTGTTAGGTAAATTCCCAAATATTTCATCTTCTTTGGCATAACTGTAAAGGGAATCGAATCCTTGACTGTTTTTTTGGCTTGACTATTATTGGTATACAAAAAAGCTAATGATTTGTGAGTACGAATTTTGTATCCTCAGATGCGACTGTATTTCTTGATCACTTCTTTTTTTTTTTTTTTTTTTTTCTCTTTTTTTCTTTCTTTTTTTTTCTTGATCACTTCTAAGAGTTTTGTAGTTGAGTCCTTGGGGTTTTCAAAAAGTGAAAGTTTGATCTCCTCTGACTCTATTTGTATACCTTGATTGACTTCTTTTGCCTGATTGTGATGGCTAAGACTTCCATTACAATGTTAAAAAGCAGTGGAGACAATGGGCAACATAGCCTGGTTCCAGATCTGAGTGGAAATGTTGTCAATTTTACTCCATTCAATATAATATTGGCTGTGGGTTTGTTGTAGGCGGCCTTTATCAGTTTAAGATAAGTTCCTTCTATATTTATTTTCTTGAGTGTTCTGATCATGAAAGGATGCTAGATATTGTCAAAAGCTTTTTCTGCATCTATTGAGAGAATCATATGGTCTTTGTTTTTTAGTTTGTTTATGTGATGTATTATAGTTATAGTTTTACATGTATTGAAACAACCTTGGGACACTGGAATAAAACCCACTTGGTCATGGTGTATAATTCATTTGATATGTTGCTGGATTCTGTTTTCTAGAAACGTATTGAATACTTTTGTATCTATGTTCATTAAAGATATTGGTCTATGATTTTCTTTTCTTGTTGATCTTTTCCTGGTTTGGGGATCAGGGTGATATTTGCTTCATAGAATGTGTTGGGAAGTATTCCTTCTTGTTTGATGTTTTGGAAAAGGGTAAGTAATATAGGTCCTAGTTCCTCTTTAAAGGATTGGTAGACTTCTGATGTGAAGCCATCTGGGTCCCAGACTCTTCTTTTTTGGGAGATTTCGTATAGTTGATTCTATTTTAGAACTTGTTATAATTTCAGTACTTGTTATACTGTTCAGCATTTCCAATTCTTTCTGATTACGTCTAGGAAGTTGGCGTGCTTCCAAGTGTTGATCAATTTCTTTTGGATTTTCATATTTCTGAGAATAAAGTATTTGTAGTATTCATTAAGGATTCCTTGAATTTCTGAGGTGTCTGTTGTATAATATTTTGCCTTTGTCATTTCTGATTGATTACATTATGAACTTTAATTTTCTACTTTTGGTTAGATTAGGCAAAGGTTTATCACTTTTGCTAAATTTTTCAAAAATCCAACTTTTTGATTCATTGATATTTTGAATAATTCTTTTGTTTTTTATTTCATTTAATTCTGCTCTAATTTTAGTTATTTATTTTCTTCTTCTGGGTTTGGGGTTGAAGTATTCTTCCTTTTACAGTTGCTTGAGATGTCCCATTAAGTTGTTGACTTTCTCTCTTTCCATTCTTTTGAGGAAGGCTTGCAATGCTATTATTTTCCCTATTAGAATTGCCTTTGCAGTATCCCACAGGTTCTGATAATTTGTGTCTTCATCAATGTTTTGTTCCAAAAATTTGGTAATTTACTTCTTAATCTCATCTATGACCCAGCTATCATTCAGCATAAGGTTATTTAGTTTCCATGTCTTTGTATGAGTATGCAGATACCTGTTATTGGTGAGTTCAACTTTTATTGCATGATGTTCTGAGAAAGTACAAGGAATAATTTCTATACTTTTAACTTTGCTTGACTAGACTTGTGATTTAAGATTTGATAAATTTTGAAGGACATTCCATACGCTGATGAGAAGAATGTGTATTCAGTTTTGTTAGGATGAAATGTTCTATAGATGTCTGTTAAATTCAATTGTTGTATGTTGAAGTTTAAGTCCAAAATTAGTTTTCTTAGTTTCTTCTTGGAGGATCTATCCAACACTGCCAAAGAGGTGTTCAAATCTCAAACTATTATGGTGCTGCAAGATATTAAATTGCTCATGTATGTTAGGGTCTTCCTTATAAATTAAGGAGCATTCTGGTTGGGCGCATCAATGTTAAAAATTGACATCTCATCATGTTGAATGTTTCCCTTAACAAATAAGAAGTGACCATCCTTGTCTTTCCTTACTTTTGTTGGTTTAAAGTCTCATGTATCTGCAAATAATATTTTCACCCTTGCTTTTTTCTGGTTTCTGTTTGCTTGGATTACAGATGTACATCCCTTCACCTTGAGTCTATATATGTCCTTTAAGGTAAGATGAAATTTTTGTATGCAAACTATCTGGCCTGATTTTTTGTATCAAGTCAGCCAACCTGTGCCTTTTATGCCATTCACAGTAATTGAGAGTACTGATAAGCCTGGTAATATTTTGGGTGTCAACTTTTTTGAAAATTCAGTGGACATTTTAAATCTTTTCACCATTGTGCAAATTGGATTTTGGTCAAGAATTTCAGAGTGAGTTTACTTTGGTGGTAGAGCATCATGCTGGTCATTATGGAGGATGGTCTGAGAATATCATCAAGAGCTGGTTTAGTTATGACAAATTTCTTCAACGTGTGTATGTCATTAAAATATTTAACGTCTCTATCATAAATGAAGCTCAATTTAGTTAGATACAGGATCTTTGGCTGAAAGTTGTTTTGTATTAGGAGATTGAAGGTCAATGACCATCTTCTGGCTTGAAAAGTTTCAGTAGAGAGATCTTCAATCATTCTAATATTCTTCCCCTTGTATGTTATGATTTCTTATGTCTGGCTTCTTGAAGGATTTTCTCCTTCATATTAACTTTGGCAAAGGTAATTACAGTGTGTCTAGAAGATGCTTTAGTTGGGTTGAGTCATGCTGGGTTTCTGAAACTGTCTGCTATCAGAATTTTGGTATCTTACCATGTTTGGGAAGTTCTCCTCAATTATCTCTTGTAGTAGAGTATCTGTGCCTTTCAGATAATCCTCTTCTCCTTCAGGGATTCCTATAAGGTGAATGTTTGCACCTTTGAAGTGGTGCCACAGTTCTCTAAGAGAATGATCCATTTCTATTCTCCACTTCTCTTCCTCCTTGAGCATTTGGGAGCATTCAAAAGCTTTGTCTTCAGTGTTAGAGATCCATTATTCTGTCTGCTTCATTCTGTTACTGAGGGATTCTACTGTATTTCTCAGATCTTTGAGGGCTGCAAGTTCTTGCCTCAATGTGTCAAAAATTTTGGTGATTTTGTCTTTGAATTCATTGTATTCTTGAGAAAACTTTTGAATTGCTCCTTGAATTTCTAATTCCATCTTTACCTCCATTCTGTTAATCTTCTTTGCAACCCAAATTCCGAATTTGATTTCTGACATCTCAGCCATTTGTTTATAAATGGGATCTTCTGTTGTGTCTCCTTTGTCATTCCTTGGGAGAGTTGATCTACTCTGAATATTCATGTTGCCAGAACTTTTCCACTGATTCCACCCATGATTATTTTTCACTGTTTGACTAGAAAAGCTGGTAAGGTGAAATTGAATTGATGGCTCCTGGAATTGTAATTAAGCAGCCCTTTATGTAAGAACTGGGACTGGTGATTGTGGCTTTTACACTAGAGATTTACAAAGATCCCATTCAGTACTACAGCCTGAAACTCTGAGGACCTGCTTTGTTTGGTGGCACTAGATGGCTCTGATCTGTAGTTTCTATCTAATCCTAGTGAATCAGTGGCTTTGGCTGAAATCTCAGCTGTAGAGATCTATAAGCAGCTAAGACACCATCCCCCCCACACACACACACATAAGCAACAACTGTGAGAGGAGAATCCCACACTCCCCAACAACACAACCAGGGTACAACTTTAGTGGGTCCCCAGGTGATCAGCCCAGGTCAAGAGTTCCAAACTAATTATCCCAGTCAATACAAACACTAATCAGGTGGGAGAGTTCAAAAGGTCTTCAGCATCTAGACAGCGGGGGTCCACTGGCAGCTCAAGTGTAATTCACTCTGGTGCTCTTTGTAGTCAGAAAGGCCCACCCAGCAAAATAGTCCAGGGGGTCTGGTGCTTTCTTCCCACCTTGCACTTCAGTCACACCCAGGCACTGGTAGCCCTATGGGGCTATGGCCCAGTTTCCTCCAATGAGCAAATGCACCAGAGTCAGAGGGAAGTCAATGCCTCATCAGTCAAGTGACCACACTCTGCCACTAGCCAGATGGGGAAGTTGAAGACTGATTACCTTGGATGCTTAATGGAAACTGGGCAGTATTCCACCTGTGCTCATTCCAAACCAGAGGTTAACTAAGCAGCAAATATTTTTTGCCCTCAGAGGTCATGCCTCTGCCCTGCCACTCTGCTCCTCTGGTATCCCTGCAATGTGAGATCTAGGTCCCTCCAGCACAGCAGTTCATAGAATAGGGGAGTTGTCTCTTCAAAATTTGACTCTGGCAGGATCACTCTATTAATGCTGCTGCTAGGTGGGAGATGTCTCCACTCAGGTTCCCATGCCTCAGCAGTTCCCAAGCATCCCCCTGACATACAGAGACCCAAGCCTCTGCCCTCTGCTGCCTTGCTCTTTCTCAGAGCCAAGCCAGAAACCATCCCCCTGTGCCTTTCTTCACTGTTACCATATTCACAGTTACAGTGTAGCTGTGCTACTTCAGACCATGCAATGCCCAGTCTTAACAAAGAACCATGAATCTTCTGGTCTCTGCAGGTGTTGGTCTTCTAGACTGTCAGGCCAGGGGGAAGGATGGACTGGGAGTTCAAAGTGACAGGGAAAATATTTGTTCAATCTTCATGCCAGACAGGAGAATGCCCAAGCTCACAGTAGTGACTCTCTGGATAAGGAGTCCCAGCTTCCAGCAAATTGCTCATGGAATAAGAGAAGAGGACCTCAGATTCACCACCCAATAGTAGAGATCTCACAGCAAGCAAGCAAGCAATTCTCTTGGGGGAGAGGATGGACATGCATCCTCTTTGGGATGGGTTGTGTACCTGAAATTTGTTTCCTTGGAGTTGCAGCTTGCCTCAGCAGAAAAGACATGCAATTATCAATCTCTTCTCTCAGCTCAGCTCCCAGCCTTCAGCTTTGTTAGGTTCTTTCTGGCTGTTATCTCTCCCTCTGAACAGGAGCTTCTGTTGAAAGATGGCTTCAGTTGGCTATCATCCCCCACTCCCCTTTGCTCTTATTGCATGTAAAAATTGGAGTTATGGAAAATAGCTAAACTGAGGTTTTAGCAGAACACAAGGCACATTGAAACAAAATGAACAGGCAAACAAACAAAAAATCAGACACACAAACATTCAAAAACAAAAACACACACACACACACACACACACACACACCCTCAAATAGCCTGATGTAAGCATGCTCAACAACAATAAAAGAAAGGGGAGGGCTCAGTACCCATAGCCCAGAGGACAGGGCACTAGCCACACACACCAGAACTGGTGGGCTCAAACCTGGCCCAGGGTGCACCAAACAACAATGATAACCACAACCAAAAAACAGCCAGGTGCTGAGGTGGGCACCTGCAGCCCCACCACCTGGGAGACTGAGGCAAGAGAACCACTCAGTCCAAGAGTATTAGAAGTTATTGTGAGCTGCAACACCACACCATAGCACTTCACCAAGGGTGAAATAGTAAGACTCTGTCTCTAAATAAATAAATAAATAAAATAAAAATAAGAAGAAAACAGGGAAAAACAAACAAACCAAAATAATAGTAGTTAAAAAAAATTAACAATAACTCCTACAAGAAAGAATAAAGGAAAAAAGGAAAAAAGAATGAGCAAAGAGAAAAAAAGGCAACAAAATTATATATAAAATTATATAGATATATAATTTTACCTCTCTCTCTCTCTCTCTCTCTATATATATATATATATATATTTAATATATATATTACCACTCTATATATGCCATAGGGATCCACTTCAGTAGGGATGTATTTATGTTGCAATATACTTTCTGGACACCAAGTGGCGCCGTGAGTGGTTCCCAGGCTAATACCCATCCCCTGGCTTAAATGTTACTGGTGTTTGTCTTATTACCCTTTTGGTGCCTAGGCCCTGCCAAACTGCTGATTCCAACGATCTCAAAGAATCTTTACAGGCAGGTTTCCCAAATTCTCCCTGCAACAGTTCCTGTGAAGTGCAGGATGTCCTGGGCCAGTTCCAACTATAGGATGACTGTCTGAAGGTGAGGCTCAAATTGCTTCACCTGGGCTGCAGGGAAAAGTGCCTGCAGCAACCGCCATCTCCCAAATTCCAAAACAATGGCCTCTTCCTATCCAGGATCTTTCCCATCTGAGTATCTCTCCCGCAGCCTATCCACTGTGGTGCCACACCAGACGGCACCCCACTCTGGTGTTTAATTCCTCTTGGGAGTCCACACTTCACCAATCTTTCCACACAATACCTAGTTTCCCCACAAACTGGGAAATGCAATCCTCAGTGGTGGGGCTGGTTGCTGGCTACTCCCTCCTGAAGGTGCTGCAGCTGAGGGGCAGAACCTTTTCCTGGCAGTCTCTGCAGCTGTGGATTATACTCCAAGTCCAGAAAACAGCCATCTTGCTGCACACCGTGAACTGTCACTCCACACCGATATTCCACTGGGAATGATCAAGCCCACTCACTCTTACCTATTGTTCCAGGAGAGTTGAGCTAAACATCCTTCCTGTCTGCCATCATACTCCGCCTCTGAATAGTTTTTTAATGTGTCTATTGGTCATTTGCCTGCCTTCTTTAGAAAAATTTCTGTTTAAAATTTTTGCCTACTTTTTGATGAGGTTATTTTTTTTTCTTAATGTTTTGTTTGAGCTCTTTGTAGACTCTGAAAATTAATTCTTTGTTGGATATATATTTTCTCCCATTCTATAGGCTGCCTATTTACTCTGTTAATTATTTCTTTTGCTATACAGAAGTTTTTTTAATTTAAAAAATCCTATTTATTCATTTATTTTTATTGCTGCAGAATTTGCCTTGGAAGTCTAAGTCAGAAATTATTTGCCTAGACCCATGTCTAGAAGAATTTTTTCCATATTTTCTTCTAGAAATTGTGTGCTTTCATGCCTTGTAGTTAAGTCTTTATCCATCTTGCATTCATTTTTCTATACAGTGAAAGATATAGGTGTTGTTGCATTCTTTCTTTAGCTATCCAATTTCCCCAACACTATTTGCCAAATAGGGTGTCCTTTCCTACTTGGAAATAGAATGTGTTTTGTCTGCTTTGTTCACAATCTTAGCTATACAGTTGTATTTCTGGTTTCTCTATTCTTCTTTTGTCTATGTTTCTACTTTTATGTAAGTACTACAATATTTTGGTTACTATATTGTTGTAGTATACTTCGAAGTCAAGTAATGTGAAGCCTCCAGATGTGTTCTATTTGTTTTACATTGTTTTAGATATTTGGGCTCTTTTTTTGGTTTCAAAGAAAACTTAGGATTTTTTTTTTTTTTTTTCAGCATTGTGATGGGAGCTACACCGAATCTGTAAATTGCTTTGGGCAGAATGGATATTTTAATTATGTTGATTCCGCAAATTGGCAAGTATAATATATTTTTTCATTTGTTTATGTCATCTATGATTTCTTTAATCAGTATTTTATAGTTTACATTGTTGATAGCTTTTACCTCACTGGTAAAATAGATTCCTAAGTATTTTCTTTTTCTTATAGCTATTGAACATGCTATTAAGTCCCCGAGTTGATGCTCAACTTGACTATTATCAGTATATGGAAATACTACTGACTTATGTATGTTGCTTTCATAACCTAGGACTTTGCTGAAATTATTTATCAATTCTATGAGTCTTTTGGTGGAGTCTTTTAGGTTTTCTAAATAGAGAATCATATTATTACCAAACAGGGATGGTTTGACCTTCTCTTTCCTGATTTGAATTACCTTCATTTCTTTCTTTTGCTTGATTGGCTGAAACTTGCTTTGTACTATAGAATATGATTGATCTTGGAAAATTGTACCATATATTGCAGAGAAGAACGTATATTCTGTAGTTTTCAGATAGACTGTTCTGTAAATGTTTGTTAGGTCTATTTTTTCTGGAGTTCCACCTTAATTCACTATTTATTGACTTCTGCTTCAGTGATCTGTCCAGTTTTATCAGTGCAATGTTGAAGTCCCTGAAAATTCTGATACTACTGTTTATTTCTGTGATTAGCTCTAGTAGAAATCACTTTATGAATATGGGAGCTCCTGTGTTAGGTGCATATATGTTTAATATTCATATTTCTTCTGTCTGGATCTACCCCTTTATCACTATATAATGACCATCTTTGTATTTTTTTTAACCATGGTTGGCTTAAAGTTAATCTTATTTGATATGAAAATAGCTATGCCAGCTCACCATATAAGAAAGGCTATATCAGCTTGCTTTTCATTTCCATATATGTAGAATATTTCTTTCTATGAATGTTTTTCCAAATTAGATGGAATTCTCACAGACAACATTGGGCAATAGTTTTTCATCCAATCAGCCAGTCTACAAACATATCTTTTACTTGGGGTATTATGATTGTTCATGATCAATGTTAGGGTTGGTATGTACTGTTCTGTTTGTTACGGATAATGATACTTGCTTTTTTGTTTTACTCTTTCTACTGTAAAGCATTTGGCTTTAATTTGGGGGTGCTTTACACTAGTGGGTATTTATTGTGAGGTCCATGTCTAGTGCATTATTGAGCATTTGCTGAGGGGCAAGTCTAGTAGTGACAAATTGCTTAGTGTTTGTTTGTCTAGAAAACTCTTTATTTCTCCATCATTTATGAGATTTACTTTTGCATGATACAAATTTTTGGGCTGCAATAGTTCTTTTTAAGAAAATATAAAGTTGGGGTCCAATGTCTCATGGCTTCTAGGGTCTCAAATGGAAATCTTCTGCAGGTCTGATAAATTTTCCTTTGTAGGTGTGTTGTTGCTTTCATATTACAGTATGTAGAATTTTCTTCTTCATTTCTGACTTTGGCCAGGTTGATGACTATGTGTCCTAAAGATGTCCTAGTTTGATGACCATCTTGTACCTGGATACCAGAACCTCTGATGAAACCAGAGAAGTTGTCCTCAATATTTCCTTCTAATGGGTTCTGAATCCTTTTTCTTCTTCTCCTGCAAGGATACCTATCATTCATACATCATCTTACTTTTCATAGGCACATTTTTCTCTCAGTGATTAAGCTCCAAAATCTTTCTTTCTTTCTTTCTTTTTTTTTTTTTTTACAGTTTTTGGCTGGGGTCAGGTTTGAACCTACCACCTTGCCACCTCCGGTATATGGGGCTGGCCCCCTACTCCTTTGAGCCACACGTGCTGCCCAAGCTCCAAAATTCTTTATTCTTCTTGTCTAGTCAATTTTTGGAAATTTCTGGTGTATTTTTAAGCTCCTTAAGTATGTGTGTGTCTTTCATTTCTTATGTTATATTATATCCTTTCTAGTGTTACTTATCACTTTATCAACTTTTCTTTTTTCTTTTTTTTTTAATGACCTGAATTTTTTAAACTTCTTTGTGCTGACTTTCAACATTTTCTTCAAATCCATTCATCTTATTTGCCATCCATATTCTGACATTTTTGAGAATTTCCTTTGGTTGGGATTGTTGCTGTAGATCTAGTGTGTTTTCATGTTGCCAAAGTTCTTTTGCTGATATCTTCTCATCTGAAATCTCTTCTCTCAGGGTTTGAAGTATTTCTGTTTCTCCTTTGCTGGAATATCTTCTATGTAATGAGGAGGAAAGATCCCTAGATACTGCTTTTGTGTCCTACTCCAAGAGATCAACCCACTATGAGCAGGAAAGATCCACTGAGATCTTATAATGTAGCTGCTTTATGTTTTCCTGTTCCTCTGTGGTTTTCATAGTCCAAGCCACTGCTAGGGGAATCTTCGTTTGGAGTTGTGGTTGATTCCTGAGCTGTTTTGGAAGTTCAGGTAGGTTGCTGGTGAGTCTTTTGCCATCGAGGAGGACACGACATGAGATTGCTTCTCCTTGGTCTCCCTTTGGCAGTGGGAGTAGCTCTCAGTGAGGCTATCTGGCAGTGGCCTCAGGAGTCAGGGCTGTGAATGCTCACTCCCTCCAGGTTTAGCTGTAATGGCAGTAGGAAGTAGGTTAATGGTGGAGAGCTGGACTCCCAGTGTGGTGTGGTAACACCACAGGAGAATGCCCCACTGGCTGGGACGTAGCATTGTGGCAATGGCTCACTGCATGATACTGGGATCTCGGGGGTTTGGCCTTCCCATAAGTATTAGTGAAGCAGGGCGTAGGCCTCAGGTTAGTAGCTCATGGGGTTGAGAGGTTTGTTCTGCTGGTCAGTGAGTGAGGACACATGGGCTGCACTGCTAGATGATGTGGGCTCTCTCTTCAAACAGGTCCTGCTGGGGCTGCCAGGGTAAGAACTCTTGAGTGACATCAGTATCTACTCTATTCCAATTCTATCATGGGGGAGAGCACTTGGCTCCTAGTCATAGGCATGTGAGAACATCTGTTCTCCCTGCTCCCTTCCTAGCTTTTGAAGGAATAATGTTGAAGCAGTTGCATCCAAGAGCATCCCTGTGTATACAGATAGCTCCAGATCTGTGAGCTCAGAGTGGCATCAGCGGTAGTTCCCCTGGAGCAGAGGCCACCAGGTTGCTGATAAGCCATCTCTTCAGTGCAACTTCATATACAGTCTCCAAGAAGTGCTGTGATTAGTATAGAGATCCATGGTGGTGATGAGGGCCCCTCACAGCTCGAGTGTCAGTGTCTGCACAGAAAGCATAGAGTTCTAGGGTTCTTTCCTTTATAAGTTCCTTGTGTGTAGTGTTCTTTCACTGGTTCCTTTTTATCTTGGCAAATGTCTCTCTCTTTCCTCATCTCTTTCACTCTGACTTTCTGCCATCACTTCTCTAATGACTTACAATGCTTTTCCCAACAAGGTCCATCTGTAGGTGGGGATCTACTTATAACTTTCAATCTGCTCCTTGAGAGTGACATGTGTGGGCTGCTGCTAGCTCACCATCTTGGACTCTCAATCCTGTCCTAAATATTTTTGGTCCTAAGTTTATTGTCTGCCTCTCCTATCAAAACATATGCTCCCTATGAGCAGGGAACATCTGACTTTTCATTACTGACTGCTTATGCACATTAGGCATTTAAATATTATTTGTTAAATGAATAAAGTGATCAGTAGTTTTCTTAACTTTTTTTGCATGCTTCTTAAGACACGTCAAAGAAATAAATATGAATTAGCTTAGCTTGAAGTAGATTGGGATCCAAAAACTTTACCTATCCAAAACAAAGTATAAAACTTACTAATGCAAACAAAGTTGAAAATAAATCCATCTTAGAATGGTTTCCCTAGAAAGTGGTTTCTGAAACCAGAATTTAAACAGATGATGCTTTGTTCAGAAATGCAAATCCCAGAGCAATGGGAATAAGGACTAAAAGGAGGAGGAGGAGGAGAAAAAAAGATGAAAAGTAATGCTAAGTTATGCATTACTACATCCACTACTTATTCCCAAATACCCATGAAGAAACTCAGTGGGTCAACACAGTGGATCCTTCATCCAGTTGGGTCAACCACTCAACCCGTGGTAATCAATAAGCTGTAATAGGAATTCATGACTTGAGACAATAATGGAAAGGGAGAGACACAGGAAAGAATTTATCCCCGGATTCTCTCCTAATTTCTTTTTCACAGTGGCCAAAATTCAGCCTATTAATCTGTAACATCTCTGTACTTCTGAGTGGCTAACATCAAGGTTTTTCTGTCTCCAGGAAATGGCAGAGATTCTTTCCTGGGATATGGCATTTTATTCTCCTGTGGTACAGGCAGCCATCGCAGCCGGTTAGCCCAGCTGAGTGCCATGGGCCAAGGAGGAAGGCCTGATTAATACTCTGAGGGCATATTGGCCCCAGTTGTGGAAGCTCAGCCTACCAAGAAGGTAGAGAAGACCAAAGGAATCTGAGATGGTACCAGAAGGTTTATGAATGATGCATAAAAATATATCCATCTGAACATATCATAATAAAAGAACTCCCTGAGTAGAGCAAATTTTGTCTGTTCAGTTTGTTATAAGTAAAACTTCATATATTACCTTTATACAATTTCAAATCATCCACTCTATCTGTACTGACAGCTTTGCTTAATAATATTGCTGTCATCACACCACTGTCTTCTAAAACATATGACAGAAAAAAAATAGATCTCACCCCGTCATTCAATATATTACTAATTCCTGGTATTTCTGTCGTATAAAGATCTCTTAAATACTCCTCTGTCAATATCCTCAGTCAGTTCCCTAACTGCCTCATCTTCTCTTTTGGTTAAAGCAATGATTTCCTGAGTATTAAAGGTTGAAGTTCATCCTTCCAAAAGATATGCTGAAATGCCAGCCCCCTCATACCTGTGAGTGCAATCTTATTTGGAAATAGATTAGTTGCAGGTGTAATCAAGTGGAAACTACCAGACTACTGTGTACTCTAATGAATGCAGTATGACTGGTGTTATAAGAAGAGGAGGAGAGATATTATACACAGATGCACAGGGAGAATACTGAAGGATGACAGTGACAGGGATTGGAGTAAAATATTTCCTACCTGCAAACCAAGGAATACACAGAATTGACACCCACAACCACAATTCAGGGAGAAACAAGGAAAGATCCTCCTCTGAACGATCCTGTTGTCTCTGATTCTACTGTGTTTTACAGCACAGGTGTCCAACCTGCAGCCCATGGGTTGCATGCTGATTTTGTGATTTTGCTTTGTTTATCTGTGGTGTTGGATATCATGAAAAGTGTGCACTAACAATTTTTTGCTAATCAGCTTTTGTTAGTGTTTGTGCATTTACTATGTGGCCTAAGACAACTCTTACTCTTTTAATATACAGCAGAAAAGAAAATAGATCGGACACCCTTGTTTTACACACTCTAGAATGTAAGACTTTGAATGACTGTTGTTTTATTTAAGCCACCCAATTTGTGGTAGTTTGTTATAGGAGTCCTAGGAAACTTACATATTAACTAAACTCTAAGCTATCAGTCTTACAGATCTCATAGTTAATTACCACTCTTTAGATGGCCATGATGTCACACAAAAAACTCTTTGTAATCTGAACTATTGCATACCTCTGAAACATGTATACTTTCCTTTAGTAACACTGTATGTAGATGAATATTATGAAATGGAGACTCCACTTGGGAAAACTTGAGTTTTGACTGACATGGCTTGCATTCTCTGGGAAAATATTTAAATAAGATGATCACAATCACTAGGCATAATTTTTTTCCTCCTCCTCCTCCTTCTTCTTTGTTACAACTTTTAAAAAGGGTTAAAAATCAAATGACCACTGGAGAGTTGTGAAATTAAGGAAAAGGACATGCTATATAAATAAACTATCATGTAAAAAGAAAGTGCAGAAGACTAGAACATAATATTGCAATCAGATATAATTTACAAAAAAATTATCTCTTGTTAATGTATATAATTTCAATTTTGCATATTGTAATTGACAATAGTTGTCAAACACCATTTTCAAATAAATTATTTTTAGTAAAAGGGAAACTATAAATTTTATTTGCATGTATAATGGATTTCTATCAATAATTTTGAGTCTCTTTCTGCAATATCAATTAGCCATCATTTTTAGAATAATTTCCTAAAAGTAAACTTAGATAATTAGTAAAATTTAAGAATATTTCATTTTCTAAACAAATTTCAAAAACTTTTGGCAGAACCATTGTGCACAAAGATTGTGGATGCTGGTCTTATAGATCTCATCTCAAAGTGTTTAGAATTGGAAAAATAGTGGAAGACACCATAGTAACAAACCATGGATAACAGTAAGTATAGCAAAAACTTAGTAAAAATTCATGTTGAATTATCAGACTATGGAATTCTTAAAGAAAAGATGATTAGATAGTATGCTTACTACAAAGATATGAAAGAAAAGGAGCCAGGTGGGAAGACTAGACATAGGAATTTTATTTTGAAAATAGTCTGTGGCCTCCAGTCTGTATAGGAAAACACAACAGCATAACAACTCTTAATATAATTTGATGGTAAACAGGGGAAAAACATGAAAAAACTGGAAATATTGGTGGATTTCTTAGCTACAGAATTGAAAGTAATTAATCTCAATTTTTATTTTGTTATTTTCAAAGGTGGTGCTGCCCAAAACCTTGTACTATATCGTCTTGCTACATGCATTTTCTTTTTAAACATGTTTTGTGAAAATGACAGAAATATAAGATACACATAAGTTTAGTGCCCCTCAAACCATACTTCCAGTCTCAACCACTAGAGTTGCCCCCCCCCCTTTTTTTTTTTTGTTGTTGTTGTTGTTGAGACAGGGTCCCACCTTATGCCCCTGAGCAGAGTGCAGTGGGCGTGGTAGCTCACGGCAAACTCAGACTCGGGGTGCAGGCACCACGCTGCCTCAGCCTCCGGAAGCAGCTGGGATTACAGGTGCTCGCCAGAGTGTCGGCCACCGGCTGGGTTTTTCCATTTTTTTCAAGAGTCGGTGTCTCACTGTCGCTCAGGCAAGTCTCGAACTCCTGAGCTCAAGCAATTCTCCCTCCTCAGCCTCCCACAGTGCTAGTATTACAGGTGTGATCCACCGCACCTGGCAACTTGGCCCCTTTTAATAATTTTAGTTGAGGTGCTTAACCTCGTATCTCCCCTATACTTTTAAAAAGCAATTTCTTCAATTATAAAAATATTGCATACTTTATAGAACCTTTAAAAAGCATATTAAATTACAAAATAAGAAAATATCTATCTCTCTTTTACAGAGAAATAATTATTATCACCATTTGTGAATACTGTACTTGACTTTTTGATTTTTATTGTATGTGTAAGCATATATTCTTATATATTTTATGCCCAAATATATAAGGATCTAAACTCTCTCTATATAGTGCTTATGATATATATTTTATTTACATCATCTATCATACATACAATATGCATCATATGTACTGTACACACATACATATATATAGAATTTACAACTTATCACCTATTTAACATATTTAAGTTAAATATCTATATTTTAAAATTATTTTAATATTTGCACAGCATGCAACCAAATGATACACTGAAATTAGTTTCATTATCCTTATTTTCTCTTCTCCCTGTATAGTCACACATTCTTCTGATTTGATTATTCTTTCTTAGACTCCTAGAGAAATATTCAAAATAAAATTTCTTGTTAATGATTGTTTTCGGTGGAGTCAAAGTTATTTAATTACTGTCTCTAATATAAACTTTAAATGTTTAATCGTATATTTTTTTTACTTTCCAACTTTATATTCGTTTCCTCAGTCCTCTCTTCTTGACATATTATCTTCGAGTGTCATTTTTTTGAACTTTCGTTTCAGATTCTTATGTATGTGATTGATTTTCTAGAAGTAATTCTTCCTAAAGTTTATTAAAGACATCAAGTAATTATGTATGTTCATATATATTACTATAATTCTTCTAGTAAGTAATTTTCATGCTGAATTTATCCCTTTGACATTTTTCTTTTATAAAAATATTTTCCATGCATATTCATAGGAGATATTGCTCTGTAGTTTTTCTTTGTTATATCCTTTCCTGGCTTTCATATCAAAGTGATATGAGCTTCATAGAATAGTTGGGGAGGATTCCCTGCTTCTCAGTGTCATGGAATAATTTCTGTAGTATCAGTACTAGCTCTTCCTTATTGGACTGGTTAAATTCAGCTGCGAATCCATCTGCTCTTGAACATTTTTTGTTGGAAAATTTTTATTACTGCCTCAATCTCATTTCTCATTTTTCTTCTGTTAAAGAGTTCTGTTTCTTCTGGGTTGAGTCTTGGGAAGGTATGTATTTTTTATGGAATTTGTCTATTTCTTCTGTATTTTCTTTTCTTATTTCAAATTAATATGAGATACACATTTTTAGGTTATGTTGTTTTCAATTCTAAGGTAAAGTTCACGTTGTAGTTGAGCCCATCCCCTAGGGTATACTGAACACCACCTAATGTTCTCCACTTTTTAGTTTATGCAAGTAGAATTTTCATACTATTTATAGATGATATTTTGAATTCCTGTGGTATCAGTTCTAATTGAGTTATTTGAGTCCTTTCTCTTCCTGGTTAATCTAGAAAGAGTCTATCGGTTTTGTTTATCTTTTCAAAGAATGAATTTTTCTTTTTATTTGCCATTTTATTTAGTTCTAATCTAATGAATATATCTTTTTATTTGCCATTTTATTTAGTTCTAATCTAATATTATTTATTTATTTTCTTCTACTGGCTGTGGGTTTAGGTTTCTAGTCCTTGAGACATGTCAATTAAATTATTAATTTGTGATCTTTCTTTCATTTGATATAGACATTTAAGGCTATGAATTTTCCTCTTAAATCTGCTATTGCTGAACCCTATATATTTTGGGAGCTCATGTCCCCATTGTCATTCAGTTCAAGGAATCTTTAAATTCTGTATTAATTTAACAATTGACCCAATAATCATTCAATAGCAGGTTGTTTTATTTCTGAGATTTTTCTGTAGAATTCAGTGTATTTCTTGAAGTTGATTTCTAGTTTTATTACACTGTGGTCTGCAAAGCTAAATGATATAATTTTTGTTGTTGTTAATTTGTTGAGACATGAGGTGTAAGATATGATCAATCTTGGAGAATATATATGCTGTCCTATACAGGTTGTACTCTGTTTTTTAAGTGAAAATTATTCATGTAATAATATTTGTAACTCACATATTTATTTTATGCATGAAACATCTGGCTAAGTATATTTTCAAATCATAGCTTTATTTTCTCTCTTCCTCTGACCTACAGAAAATTATAGGCTTGCTTTTTATTAGTGAGCTTCTGTTTTCCAATCTATGGAAAAAGAATATGGTATTTATGTAAAGTGACAAAGTTACATGATATTACTGTTATTCTGTCCAGTGAGGTGGGGGACTAAGCATTGGTCACCACTAAATTAATTAGGATACACATGTGGGGAAATGTACAACACTCATTTCAGAGATTGTTAGGGAAAAAATTATGTGTGTGTATGTGTGTGTGTATAAAACATGAAGTTTGTATGAAAAATCTTGTGGTGAAGTAAAAAAGTAATATTTGGTGACATGTGACTTTGAATAGGAAATATCAAATAACGCAGTGTGCAGTACATTTCTTTTAAGTTGTTTAATATGTCTAAAATAAGAGCTGAAATTCTATGATTAATAGCAAATTTTTCACTCTTAAAATTTGTCAGTAAATGTCATTAAAGTGTCATTAAATTTGTGGTACATGATTCAATATATCTTTAATAGTTCTTGTCCTCTCATTGATACAATCTTTCCTCTGTATTTGTGGGGAAGTGGTACCAAGACTTACTGTGAAAACCAAAAACTTTGGTATAAAACGATGTAGTGTTTGCATATAATTTATGCACATCCACCTATATATTTTAAACCATCTCTAGGTTACTTCTGGCACCCAATACAATGTAGAATATATGTAAATAGTCATTATACTGTATAAAGAATTTATTTTTGTGTCATAATTTCGGGAATAATGACACAAAGAAAATGTCTGTACATGGGCATTGCCTGTGGCTCACAGGAGCAGGGTCCCAGCCCCATATGCGGGTGGTGGTGGGTTCAAACCCAGCCCTAGCCAAAAACTGCAAAAAAAAAGAAAGAAAGAAAGAAAGAAAATGTCTGTACAAGCTCAGTTGAGATGTGTTTTATTCCTTAATATTTTCCATGTATTACTGGTTTAATTCATGGATGCAGAACCCACAGATACAGAGCACTGAGTATATTTGTATTTCCTGTTACTAAAAAATAATTTAAACCTTCCTTAAAATAGTTTTTAATTCTTGCTAATTTGATTTTATCACATATTATTTTTAATTTATTTTTAATTAAAGTAAATTATGGAAATGTGTAATGAGATAGTTGTGTTCAGACTTATTAAAAGAGAAGTTTAAAATTAGTTAAATATTTTAAATAATATCCAAATTGTTTTATACTGTAAACTTCTACATTTCCCTCTGCAGAATTTGTGCCTAGATATTACACTATGACTGTATGTAACATTATTTGCAGAAATTAAGTAAATTAATTTTATTATCACCATTGATTGATGTGCTCAAATTCAGAAAGTTAAAAGGCATACCACAGATATCTAGTCACCTACTCATCTTTTCTGAGAATATTCTTTGACCTTAACTAATTTTTTCAAAACACTAGCAGCATGTATATACCAACAAGGCCTTGTATTGGGTGTTTTAGTATGCAAAGATCTTTGCTTTATAGAAAGAAACTTTTATGCAAATGCTATTTTGGATCATTAAAACATTTTGTTTTCTATATAAAGAGGCAAGAAATATCTTTCTTTAGAAAATACAGTTTCTAATATGAGTCCTCACTTCCTTTTGTTTCACTTATTTCTGACTCCTAATGAATGAGATTATGCTAGAGAATAATGCATGATATGTGATCAGGCTCTCTGGTTGTAACCAACTGATATAGTCTCTTTCAAATCTAAGAAAGGGATAATTCATGGAAAGTTACAGGAGAGGATGTTCACAGGCTTAAAGAGAAGACTAAGGAACTGGGTCTTAAAAATATAGAAAATGAGAACTAAGATTTTAGTCATAGAATTTGAATGACAATCTGGGTTAATCCAGTTAGAATGAATTAATTTCATCTATTCCTTCATTCGTTGCAGCACTCAGGTCAAGATTTAAATTCTGGATGACAGAATCCCATTGAATGAGCTTAGGCCACTTAGTCTGGGTTACTTAGCTGTGGAATACTAAGACATAATAAATGAAACTAGAAAAATTCCTAGCAGAATGACAGGTGTCAAACCTTAACTATACTCTGTGGAGAAGAATTAGTTTATGGGAAGGAAATTGGGATATTGCTTATTGTTAAGAAGAGGAATGAAAAGTGGTTGTTAAAAGGAATAAAAAATATTTTATGTTTACTGACTTTTCTGAACCAACCCCATATACATAGACCAGCCTCATATAGATATAGCATACATAAACTAACAAATTACTTATTTGGATTCCAAGAGAAGTGAACCTCTAATTTAATTTCAAAAGCTCTTGAATCAAATCCACAGATATTAATGTTTATATGTGGTCATCAAATAACTTTTTGATTAGAGATGCTAATGCCAAGCAAATATTAATTTTGTAGTAGCTAAAGGTTACACAGACTACTGACAGACTAAGACATTAAGATTGCTCACTTTTCAATCTAGTAATATTAATACAGGGTAGCCATAAAGTTCATGTGCAATTTCAAATTGCACAATATTTTAAATTGCACAAAAAATTTATGGCCACCTTGTATATTGATATAGCCAATAGATAATCAATTGACACTGGATATTGAATTCTGAAAGGATTGACATGTGCGTTTTTACATGATATCCTTTTCCAGGATATTACATCCAAGGAACAAGACCATGCTACCAAATAAAGAGACTTTGAGTTTCAGTGAAATACTCATGCTACTTCGTAGCAATCTTCTGGCAAAGTGGATCCATCACTGAACATATAAATGATGACCCAAAAGGAAAAGTTGGAGATGAATTGGTCTAAGGAGGAAAACAACGTTGAGATGTTTAGGTACAGATGTCAGTTTATTCTTTTATTTCCTCATTAAAGAGACACTTGAAACTTGAAGAAACTAAAGACTAAACTAATATTTAAGAGGGAACAACTGAATGGGTAATAAAATTTTTTGAGTAGAAGCATACAAATAACTCAAAGTATCTATTTTTGTGTCTGAATTCAGTAGGTCCTAGAATTAGCCCTGGAGATGAGCTCTCTAGGAAACTAAAGTGTTAAACTGATGATAAAGTAAACACTGGAATGGGACTAAGTCCCTTTGTCCAAGGCAATGAAGCTCAGCAATCACTGAAGGACAGATCAACAAACCGCTGTCTGCATATTTATGAGGGGGTCACAAATATGTAAGTTTTTCAGCTCCTTATGGTGATTCATTTAAACTTACTGTTTTAAAATAGAAAAGTCAAATGTGCTAACTTGAAAAAAATTGGTAATGACATGCTACAATGGAATACAAGTTTTAAAAATGATTTTATAATTTCTCAAATTATCTAACAAGTGATTATAAGATACTTGGTATAATGCGAATGTCAAAATGATTAAATTTTTTTATTTATGAAAAGGATGTCATGCCATTAACATTTTTACACAGTCTTTAATAAATAGTATTAGATATTTTTCTTCAAATAACAGAGATGTGGTCATTTCTAGTGAAAAATATCTCAGGGATTACTGCACATACTCGAGTATAAGCCGACCCGAGTATAAGCCGACCCCCTTAATTTTACCCTAAAAACTGGGAAAACTTAGTGACTCGAGTATAAGCTGAGGTGGAAAATGCAGCAGCCCCTGGTAAATTTCAAAAACAAAAATATATACCCAAAACAAGTACAATAATTGAGGAATCAGTAGGTTAAATGCTTTTCAATATTTATTGCTAAAAAAAAACTGTAGACTAGCAACAACAACTTTAAAACTTTAAATAAAGTGCAGAAAACCGTAGCTTAACAGGTAATCAAGCTAAATCACAAAGGTTAAAATCCTTCAAAACTGGATTCCTCCTCATCATCATCTGTATGTCCAAACAGAGCTTTAGCTGTATCTGATGTGAAGGTATCAGCATAGACATTGTCATCATCACTGAGTTCGGAGATATCATCATCACTGCTGTCGGTCTCATACAAAGCGTAACCTTCACTGCCATTCATCGCGTTACTAATGCTGCACTTCTTGAAGGTGCGTTGCACCATTTCCTCTGGAATCTCTTCCAATGCATCACGAACCCACTTTGCTATCAGTTCTATGTCAGGCTTCTTTAGATTTTCGACTTTTGTCAGTTGGGCTTGACCAGATGACATCCATTCATGCCACATCTTTCGCACACGGTCTTTAAAGGGTTTATTTAGACACACATCTAGGGGCTGCAATACAGATGTAGGTAAGCCCACCAGGAATGATGGCCAAAGTAACCTGAAATGACTTTGCCAGTTTTGTTATGCCATCAGATGTGTGAGCTCTGAACATATCCCAAACCAGCAACGATGGTTTTTTCTTCAAGGCTGCTCCTGGTTGTGCGTTCCAAATTTCTTCCAGCCATTTTTTTGTTCCATCCTCATCCATCCAGCCTTTTTCATGTAGGTGCACTGTAATTCCTGGTGGGAATTTGACCTTTTTAGGCAAAGTCTTCCTTTTAAAAATAATGACAGGTCTCAGCTTAGTTCCATTAGCTAAACATGAAAGAATGACTGTGAAATTTTTTTTTTTCGTTTCCTGTGGTTCTA
>CAUYPK010028795.1:0-37072 GCA_963574355.1 Loris lydekkerianus | reverse complement strand
TTGCTGAAACATTTGAGACTGTCTTTTTACCTGGCTTTTCAAGGTGCTCAATTTTTGCTTGCATAGTTCAGTACCTTTGGGTAATTCCTTGTCAATATTAGCATGGAGAGTGCTAAAATGATGCTGAAGATTTGAAGCCTTGAAATGTGATATCATAGTATTGCATATTAAACACAGTGCTTTCCCATTCTGTTCAATAAAGAAGAAAGCATCTTCCCATTCTTCCAAAAATGTCCTGTGTTCATCTTCATATTTTCGTTTAGCTTTGCATTTTACCATTTTGAGTGAGGGTAAAAATCCTGCAGTGATGGTGAGGGTGTGCTGCGTCCTCCACACTAAGAACTAACGGCAAGATGTGACACAACATGTGACACTCGGGTCCCCCCGCTCGCTGGCCCATGCAGTTGTTTCCGAGGGATGGGAGATGGGATGACGCAGCCTGGGGGCGGGACTACACACTCAGAGACCTCTCCTCAGAGGTCCCTCCTCAGAAGCTGCATAACAAAATCCAAACTTGGCAAAGAGCCACAGTATACAAAATAATGATAAGAGGCAAAGAGCCGCATTCATTTTGGCAGGGAGCCGCATGCGGCTCGAGAGCCGCGTGTTCGCCACCCCTGCTCTAGAGCCTCTAGAAGGAAGGCAGCCTTTAACGACACCTTTTGTTTTAGTTCATAAAACCTATTTTGGACTTTCAACCTCAGAGACGTAAACTTATAAAGAGATTGTCTTAAGCCACTAAATTTGTGGCCCTTGGCTGCAGCAGTGACAAGAAAGGAAGGCAGGTGCCCAACTACTCAGGGCAGGAACAGGACTCCAGCCACATCTCACTGAGCTGGGAGGGCTGGACGTGTTGGGCCATAGTCTCTTGGATGTGTGAAGTTCACAATTTTTCTTTTTTTTTTGGAGACAGAGTCTCACTTTATTGCCCTTGGTAGAGTGCCATGGCATCAGAGCTCACAGCAACCTCAGACTCTTGGGCTCAAGCAATTCTCTTGCCTCAGCCTCCCAAGTAGCTGGGACTGCAGATGCCCGCCACAATGCCTGGCTATTTTTAGAGATGGGGTCTTGCTCTTGCTCAAATGAGAGGCTGGTCTTGAACCCATGAGCTCAAGCAATCTGCCCGCCTCAGCCTCCCAGAGTGCTGGGATTACAGGTGTGACACTGGCCTGAAGTCCACAATTATTCCAGATTTTTTTTTATTAAGGGTTGCCGTGTGTGTCAATGCATGAGTGAGCAGGAGGCATACAGAGGTGAGTCAAGAAACCAGGAATTCCTTGCCTTGTATCCTTCTGAGCTGTCAACAAGAAAAAAATCAACAACAACAACAACAACAAAAATAACAAAATAATAGAAATTCCATTACTACCAGGAATAGGGAATCTGGCCCCTAAAGACTGTAGTGACCCCTCTGGGTTCTTATGAGAATCAGTGAGTTAACGCACCTGAGCAGTTAGAACACTGCCTGGTACTACAGATGTGTTAATGGTTATTATCATTACTTCTCTCAGTCTTCCCTGCTCAAGAAACTTCCATGGCTCCCCAGTACCCTCAGGATAACATTGGTTTCTTATTCAAGTTTATGTCTGGGCTCATTTCAGGTTCCACTGCACACTTTACTGACAATGCCAACTAACACATGCTTTCATTTTAGCACCTTGTATGCTAATTGTTTGCCCTCCAGCCTAGGGGCCTGAGACCAGCAGGGTGAGAAGGGTGGGGTGAGGACAGGGTGAGATGCATTCTTGATGATTGCTGGGTTTCTGACCTCAGGACATGTTTGTAGTATGCTTCTCATTTTCATGGTTTTCTCATCTCTACTTTCAAGGAAGGTGGGGGCCTCAAGTCCTAGTTGTTGGGACAATGGAAATCCTACCACACACAGGGCCATATAGGTTCTTGAGTCTCACAGGAAGCAAGGTCAGTGGAATATTATTTAGCTATAAAGAGGAATGAAACACCGATACGTAGCTCACATGGATGAATCTCAAAAATATTACATTGAGGGGCAGCGTCTGTGGCTCAAAGGAGTAGGGTGCTGGCCCCATCTACCAGAGGTGGCGGGTTCAAACGTGGCTCTGGCCCAAAACTGCAAAAAAAAAAAAAAAAGAAGAAGAAGAAGAAGAAGTAAAACACGCTTGGCTCAACGCCTGTGGCTCAAGCCACTAAGGTGCCAGCCACATACATGGGAGCTGGTTCGAATCCAGCCTGCGCCCACCAAACAACAATGACGGCTGCAACCAAAAAATAGCCAGGCATTGTGGCAGGCACCTGTAGTCCCAGCTACTTGGGAGGTGGAGGCAAGAGAATTGCTTGAGCCCAGGAGTTGGAGGTTGCTGTGAGCTGTGATGCCATGGCACTCTACCCAGGGCGACAGCTTGAGGCTCTGTCTCAAAAAAAAAAAAAAAAAAGATTACACTGGCTTGGTGCCCATAGCACCGGGGTTATAGCACCAGCCATGTACACCAAGGCTGGTGGGTCGAAACTGGCCCAGGCCACCTAAACAATAATGACAACTACAACAAAAAAATAGCCAGGCGTTGTGGTGGGTGCCCGTAGTCCCAGCTACTTGGGAGGCTGAGGCAGGAGAATCGCTTAAGCCCAAGAGTTTGAGGTTGCTGTGAGCTGTGACTCCATGGCACTCTATCGAGGGTGACAGTAAGACTTTGTCTCAAAAAAAAAAAAAAATTACACTAAGCAAAGACCACATCGCCTGTGATTCCACATCAGTGCAGTGTCCGGAATAGGCAAATCCAAAGAGTTAAAGAACAGCTTACCAGTTTCCAGGGGATGGGAAGAAGGGGTGACTGGGGATTGACGTTAATGAGTATGGGATCTCCGTTCTGGAAGTAGATTGAAGTCAGGGTCACACAACATTTGGAATGTACTAAATGTACTAAATGTCCCAGAATTGTACAGTTTAAGATGGTTAATATTATGTTAGGTGAAAAAGAGGTAGGGTACTGAGGGAGGAGGTGACTCTGGGTCTAAGGAAAGAGGTTAGGAGGCCAGGACTCCTCCTGAATCCTGAGGGAGGAGGAAGAAGAGGCTCCTGGGTTCACAGTGGAGGAGAGATGGAGAGAGTTGGGGGCTCAGATTTCTGGGCCCCAGGGAGGATAGAGCTGGGAGTTTGGACATTGAATCCACAAAGCTGGAAGAAGGAAGTTAGGGAACCTCAAAGCTAAGGTGCTGCCTGCTAGGTTCTGAGGAGACAGGACCTGATAGGTTTGTATGGTGAGGGCCCTGACAGTGGTGGTCAGATACAAGGAAGGCCCTATGTGGGCTCTAGGGCTCCAGCCTGGACTTTGCCTCTGTGCTGCCTGAGTCCCACCCTTCACCCCGCCCCAGGACTCCACCAAGCTTATCCGGCCCCAGACCCTGTGTCTAAGGCAGGAGGGTCTGGGGGCCTGGACCTCTGTGTCTGAAGGAGGAGGGGCTGGGGGCCTAAACCCCTGTGTCTGAAGAAGAGACTGAAGCTGGACCCCTGGGTTTGAGGGAGGAGGGGCTGGGGTACTGGACCACTGGGTTTGAGGGAGGAGGCACTTGTGGCCTGGGCTTCTGTCTCCTAGGAAGAAGGAGCAGGTCATGATTCAAATCCCTGGGTAAAGAAGAGAGAGGGGCAGAGGTCAGAGGTTGAGGGTTGCTGTGTGGGAGCCCAAAGTTTGAAAATGGGTCAGGGAAGAGGAAGTACTTACTTTCTAGGGGGAGGATTTTCGCATGGAGATGTCATCACCAAGACCTCCCTTCCTGCCCACTGCCTGCCTGCCAAGGGAACTCCAGTGTGGTAGAGGAGAGAAGGCTGGGTCACCACGTCCCGGCCAGCAGCCCAAGAAACAAACTGTACCCAGTGGGTGGACCTAAAGATTGGATTCTTGGGTGCCTGGGCAGGTAAGAGCTGGGAGGCTAAACCCAGGGGCCAGAAGTGATACAAGTATTCTAGAAGGGACTGGGTGGGCCCCAGGCTCCTGGGTCCCCAAAGGAGGAAGGGTGGAGAGACCTGGAGGATTCGATTTCTAGGTCCAGGGGAGAATAGGACTGGGAGTTTGGACATTAAACCCACAAAGCTGGAGGAAGGAAGTTAGGGGCCCCCAAAGCTAAGGCTGCTTGCTAGGTTCTGAGGAGACAGCACCTGTCACGAGGTGAGGGCATGGAAAGTGGAGGTCAGACCCTAAGCTCCAGGCTCCAGCACTGAAGCCTGGACTTTGCCTTCCTGCTGCCTTGAGCCCCACCCTGCACCCTTGGCTCTCCCTGGAAACACCCAGGACTGAAAGCCTCAGCATCTAAAAGAGGTAAGCCAGTCCTGGGGGAAACTGGTTGCTGGGGTAGAGGGGATGGCCTGGGGGACAGGGAGAGGCTACAAAACCAGCAAAAGCCAAGATTAGGATTGAAAACTGAGAAAGATATGGAAAGTGCCTGGGGTGGCAAGGAGGCTAGATCGGAAATTTGGGCCATTGCTTCTGCCTGAGAGCCAATGGGGGCCCAGAGGCAGGGTCACAATCCCTGGGACCTGAGCCCTCCCTATCGCTGGGGCTTCATGTGTGAGTGAGAGAGGGAGACAGACAAATTGAGGGACAAAGAGGAAGGGGTCCCGGACACAGTCCCTCTCCTTCCCCTGCAGAGCCTAGCATGTGGGGCTACCTATCTCTGCTTCCTGCCTTCCTGGCCCTGTGGGCTACCAGCGGCATCTGGATCGTGTGAGTGTCAGAGGCAAGATGGACCCTTGGGGCTGAGAAAGGGAAGCTGTGGTTTAAATCCCCCACTCATTCTTCTGGGTCCCCCCACCTCAGTTTTGCCATTGCAGTGGCCAACGGGACAGTGAACCTCAGTGAAGGCTTTCCCTACATCAGGTAGTTATGGTGTTAGGGAGGCCTTGTGGGGGAGTGGAGAGGGCCTTGGTTTGGAAGAGGCACTGGATGACCCCTTTATCTTCCAGTATTTGTGGATCTTACCCACCTCAGAGCTGCATCTTCGGCCAGCTACTCAACCTGGGAGCTGCCATGGGTGAGCATCCCCAGGGTTCCCCCATCCCCTCCTCCCCTAGCCCAGGAGTCCCGTCCCCCAGCCTCTCCTCCCCCAGCTCCACAGGTCCCAGTCCCCAGCCCCTCCTCCCCCAGCCCCACCTCCGGGGCCCCAGCCCTAAGGGCCAAATCCCCCAGCCCCTTTTCACTCACACGTAGGGGTTCAGGCCCAGCCCCTTCTCCCCAGCCTCAGGAATCCAAGTCCCCAGCCCCTCCCCTCTTTCCCCTATATTTAGAATTTTGTCTCCTTTCCCCTGGGGTACCTAGGAGTCTGTGTGTGTGTGTGTGTGTGTGTGTGTGTGTGTGTGTGTGTGTGTGTGTGTGTACGGGCGCGCGCGCGCGCATGGGGGGGTGGCGTCTCGCATCCCCTTCCACTTTGCTCTCCCCTCCCCTTCCAGCTGCTTGGATCTGCATTCTACGTTACCACCAGCTCCGGAACTGGGGTGTCGGAAAGTGGCCTAACCAGCTAATCCTCTGGACCGGTCTTTTCTCCGCCCTGGGAACCTCGGTGGTGGGCAATTTCCAGGTGAGACGGAGCCGGCTCCGGAGTCGGGACTACACCTCCCGGCATGCCCTGAGGCCGCTCTCCTCACCCCTGTAGTCTCTTACCTCCTCCTCCTCCCTCCTTCCTTCTCTCGCTTCCCCTCTCCCCCTCCTCCTCCCCTCCCTCGCGATCCTCCCTTCTCCCACTTCCCTTTCACCCCCCTTTCCGCCCCTCTCCACCTTCATCCCCCACAACCCTCTCCACTCCCCTTCCCCTCACCATGCGCCACCTGGGTCCCGCATTTCTCCCGAGGCTGGCGGGCAGTGGAGGGGCCAAAGGCTCTTGTGCCCACCGGGAGGAGGTTGGGATAATTTTTTGCCAATCTCTCTCCCCAACTCATTTAAAGATGAAATACCTGAGGACTGGCTGGGCTCCCGTAGCTCAGTGAGTAGGGTGCCGGCCACATACACGTAAGCTGGCGAGTTCAAGCCCAGCACGGGCCAGCTAAACAACAATGACAACTGCAACTAAAACATAGCGGGCGTTGTGGCGGGTGTCTGTAGTCTCAGCTACTTAGGAGGCTAAGGCAAGAGAATCGCTTAAGCCCAAGAGTTTGAGGTTGCTGTGGGCTGTGACGCTATGGCACTCTGCCGAGGGTGACATAGTGAGACTCTGTTTCTAAGAAAAAAAAATGTCTGAGATCAGAGATTTACTCATTCTTAGTGTGTGTTCGGCACGTGGAGCATCCAGTGGGAGGCTGTACGTTTTGTATATGATTTCTTTCCATCTCCGAAAGCGTTCTACATAGGTCCTAACGGGCCGTATCTCTGAGTTATTTCTATGAGCGTTTTGGTGGTGACCAGAAACGAACTCAGTTTCACAGACTGGGGAACCCAACATCTTAACTATGAAACTCCGTAAATATTTGTAGAATAAATGGACTGACACATGATAGGAGAAACCTTTTTTGTTTGTTTTATATGTCATTTTCTCTTGATATCTCTAATGCCCAACCTCTCTTGCTAAAATTGCGGAATATGGGAGAAAGCACAGGCTGAGATATGAGGCTCTCACTACTTCATAAAAATTCCCTATCTTGGGCGGCGCCTGTGGCTCAGTGAATGGGGCGCCGGCCCCATATGCCGAGGGTGGCGGGTTCAAACCCAGCCCCGGCCAAACTGCAACAAGAATATAGCCGAGCGTTGGGGTGGTCGCCTGTAGTCCCAGCTACTGGGGAGGCTGAGGCAAGAGAATCGCCTAGGCCCAAGAGCTGGAGGTTACTGTGAGCTGTGACGTCATGGCACTCTACCAAAGGGCCATAAAGTGAGACTCTGTCTCTATAAAATAAAAAATTAAAAAAAAAAAAATTCCCTATCTTAGCCCGCCAACAACAATGATGGCTGCAACCAAAAAATAGCCGGGTGTTGTGGCAGGCTCCTGTAGTCCTGGCTACTTGGGAGGCAGAGGCAGAAGAATCCCTTGAGCCCAGGAGTTGGAGGTTGCTGTGAGCTGTGATGGGACAGCACTCTACCCAGAATACAGCTTGAGGGTCTGTCTCAAAAAAAAAAAGAAAATTCTCTATCTTATCTGCATAGCCATTCATTCATTCCTTCATTGCTGTGCTCCTTAATCGATTGTTAATTGTTCCCCTAAGGACATTTTTTCCTTTTTTTTGCAGTCTTTTGGCCGGGGCTGGGTTTGAACCCGCCACCTCCACCTCCGACATATGGGGCTGGCGCCCTACTCCTTTGAGCCACAGGTGCCTCCTACCCCTAAGGAAACTTTTTACACATTTTCCCCCAATTGTCCCTTCCCCGCCCCCCATGAAGTGTTAAGTATTTATTCACTTCTTTATTTTTATTTTATTTATTTATTTTTTGAGACAGAGTCTCACTGTGCCACCCTAGGTAGAGTGCTATGGCGTCACAGCTCACAGCAACCTCAAACTCTTGGGTTTAAGTGGTTCTCTTACCTCAGCCTCCCAAGTAGCTGAGACTACAGGCGCCTGCCCCCAAACCCAGCTATTTTTCTGTTGCAGTTATCATGGTTGCTCAGCTGGCCTGGCCCTGGCTGGGTTCAAACCCGCCAGCCTTGGTGTATGTGGCTGGCACTGTATGAGCCGAAATGTTAAGTATTTAAAAATAAAAAAAAATTTTAAATGAAAAAATAGAAAAATAAAAAAATAAAAAGAATTTTTTTTTCTTTTTTGAGACAGAGTCTCACATAGTTGTCCTCGGTAAAGTACCGTGGCATCACAGCTCGCAGCAGCCTCAACTCTTGGCCTCAAGCGATTCTCTTGCCTCAGCCTTCCAAGTAGCTGGGACTACAGGTGCCTGCCACAACGCCCAGCTAGATTTTTGTTGCAGTTATCATTGTTGTTTAGCTGGCCTAGGCTGGTTTAGAACCCACCAGTCTGGCTGTATGTGGCTGGCGCCGTAACCATTGGTTACTTTTTTTTTAAAGTAGAGATGGGGTCTCTCTCTTGCTTAGGCTCTCTGAACTCCAGAGCTCAAGCAATCCACCTGCCTTGGCCTCCCAGAGTGCTGGGATTATAGATATGAACCACTGTGCCTGGCCAAGATATATAAAATTTTTAACAAAATATATCCCATCTATTTGTAAGCCACAAGCTATTATAACGTCTAAGACCTTTTTTTTGCACCAACACACCCCTGCCAGGATCAGTTTTTACCCTTTTGGGGGGAATATCTGACCCCGTCTTTGAGAAGGGATTTGAAATAGGATTTATTCCACTTGTGTTTACTGAGCATTTACTATGTGCCAAGTGCTGTCCTAGGAATTGAGGCTATAGCAGGGGAAAACTGAGTTAAATGCTTGCACCCATGGAGCTAGCAATATCTGATGGGCCTCATCAATAACGCATCCCTGGGTATGGCAAGTTTTCCATCATAGTCAATCAGGTTGGTAAGGGCCCTCTTCTCACCTCATGCCCTTACCCTCCCATAGTTCTCCCAACTCCTTTCTCCTCCCAGGAAAAAAACCAGAAGCCCACACACCTGGCAGGTGCCTTCCTCGCCTTCATCTTGGGCAACCTCTACTTCTGGCTACAGCTCCTCCTCCTATGGAGGATGAAGAGCCTGCCCCAGCCCGGGGCCCTCTGGATCAGGCCACTCCGCCTGGGCCTCTGCAGTCTCTGTACCATCCTCATCGTGGCCAGTATCTTTACTAGGGCCAGGGCATGGCTTGGAGTTGGTTCTTCTTTGGGGTCAATCTCTCGTGTGCTGGCTGTGTGTCTTTTTTGTTTTCTGGGCCTTGGTTTTTGCATGGGGTTCCAGCTTTGTGGTTTAGAATGCTGATACTATAGTCAAATTGCCAGATCTAGAATCCCATCTCCTCCACAGACCAGCTGTAGGAAAATTCCCCTGGTTCCTTTATTTTTCAGCTGGTGGATAATAACAGGGCCCATCCCAGGGTTGCGAGGAGTAAATAGGGTAATACACTTGAGATCTGTGCCTGGCACATAGCAGGTGACCCACAAGTACTAGGAGGATGCTACAGGAATAACAGCATTTGGTTCATTTGGGGCAGCTGCTCTATGCCAGAAATCAGGCTCAGGGAAAGTCTCTGGACTGGGAGGTTCCATGGTGGGGTTAGTGGTGGGCTGTAGAAGGGACTCTTCCCGACTCCATGACGGTGATGTCACATTACGGCCATGCTGTCAGTATATTCTTCTTCTTCTTCTGTTTTCTTTCTTCTCAGAATCTCTACTCTGTTAGGTAGAGTGCAGTGATGTCATAGCTCACAGCAACCTCAAACTCTTGGGCTCAAGCAATCCTCTTGGCTTAGCCTCTCCAGTAGCTGGGATTACAGGTCCCCCCACAATGCCTGGTTACTTTTTCTATTTTTAGTAGAGATGGGGGTCTCACTCTTGCTCAAACTGGTGATGAAGTCCAGAGCTCAAGCAATCCACCTTCCTTGGTTTCCGAGAGTCCCAGGATTACAGGCCATTGTGTCCAGCCAACTATTAGTATTTTCAGCGAGGTGCTTGGTAAATGCTACTCACCAGAGTACTTAAACTTTACCAACACACCACTGGTGGATACTCAGTTCTAGCTCCCTTCTGAGTTACCCCAGAAGCCAGGTGTTCCCCACTAGCACAGCATGCCTAGGGGTCAAGTCCTTCTCTGAGCCTTGGTTTCTGTATCTGTCAGGTAGATTCTTACCAGTGAGTGTGGAGTGCTTTGGGGTATGTGCTATATACTCTGCACTGAGAGCCTTTCTCACTCTGGGGGCAATGGAAGGGGAAGCCAAGCTTGAGGGAAATAGCTGAGACCCCTATTGGCTGCATTGAGTCCCTTTGTTTGGAATTTTCCCAGCAAAATGAAGATAGCATCTTGTTTCCCAGAGCAACAAACTGGATCTCTATGGAAGGGGTGGGGGGTGGGGGGCTGACTCCAGCTGCAGAGCAATATCTTTTCTCTTCTGTAGGGTCCCTAGTGGTGACAAGACCCAGCCCTGCCTCTTCCAAATCTTTAAAACAGGGCCAGGCTGATGTTTTGCCTCAGGGTCTTCATTCTGTGGGGATCCACTGTCCCCCTGGCTGGGGGGAGGGCAAGGAGGCTATAGGCAGCCAGCTGAGTGTGAGAAGGGTTGGAAGTCAGCAGAGATGGGTTTGAGACCTGGTGGGATTCTGAGCCTGGTTTTGGCAGGAGGGGCTGCTTTGGGCCTGGGTTGGCAGGTCCGGGGACCTCGCAGATGTGTGCAGAAAGCAGAAAGACCAGCTTCGGGGAGGAATGGGGCTTTTGGCAGGTCTAGAGCTGGGGATCTCTAAGATGAGGGAGGCAACAGAGAGCCACAGAAAGCTTGTGAGCAGGGGAGGGACAGAGTTGTCCTGGGGACAAGCAATTTATGTTTGGGGGAAATCACACTTCTCCCTTGTTGTAAGACACACAGGGCCAGGGTGGTGTCAGCATTATTTGCCATCTGTCCCCCTCTGCTTGGCACACATGGAGCTTAGAACTGCTTGTGAAATGTCTAAGCTGATCTGGGAGGGGTGGGGCGGAGGAGTGTGGCCCCAAGGAGAGAGGTTCCAGGAAACAAAGGGTTGTCTCTGCTCAGGTGAAGTCTAGAGTCTGTGTGGGCTGCTGTGTAGACAAGTTTTAAGGCGCTGGGGTGGGACAGCCAGAGAAGGGACGGGGCAGACCAGGAGAGAGATGGAAGACCAGAGGAGGGCACCAGAGATGGGTACGGTAGGTAGGAGGAGACCCGGGGTGACTCAATGACTGAGGGGGTAAAGAGAGAGGGAGCAGGGCCCCATGGGTGCATGAGTGGATGGTGGAGTTGCCACAGGGTGGGGACACCCAGAAAGAGGTACAGATCTAGGGGAAAGAGATTTGATTCTGCTTGGGAATGAGCGAGAGAGGCCTCTGGGCCACAGGCATGGTGGGAATGTTTAGGAAAGGCTGCTGCTCATCTGAAGCTGGTGGCAGTGGTAGCTGGAAATTGCCTTGGACAAGTAGAGAGGTGACTGGGGCCTTCTGTGTTCCAGGTAAGGTACATGGAAGATAAGAAAATTGCTATGGAAATCAAGAATGCAGTAGTAGGTTGGGCGAGGTGGCTCACACCTGTAATCTTAGCACTTGGGTGGCTAGGCAGGTGGATTGTCTGAGTTCACAGCTTCAAGACCAGCCTGAGCCAAAGCGAGACATCGTCTCTAAAAACTAGCTGGGCATTGTGGTGGGTGCCTGTAGTCTCAGCTACTTGGGAGGCTGAGGCAACAGAATCACGTAAGCCCAGGAGTTTGAGGCTGCTGTGAGCTATGACGCCATGGCATTCTACCGAGGGGGACAAAGTGAAACTCTGTCTCAAAAAAAAAAATGCCGTAGTAGGGTGGCGCCGGTGACTCAGTGAGTAGGGTGCCGGCCCCATATATTGAGGGTGGCAGGTTCAAACCCGGCCCCAGCCAAACTGCAACAAAAAAATAGCCGGAAAAAAAAAAAAAAAGCCGGGCATTGTGGCGGGCACCTGTAGTCCCAGCTACTTGGGAGGCTGAGGCAAGAGAATTGCTTAAGCCCAAGAGCTGGAGGTTGCTGTTAGCAGTAATGCCATGGCACTCTACTGAGGGCGACAAAGTGACACTCTGTCCCTCTCTTAAAAAAAAAAAAAAAGAATGCAGTAGTAATGGGAGGTGCATGCAAAGGACAGGGATTGGGAAGCATCAGTGACGAAGGCTAGACTCCGATTGAGAGGACATATGTAGGAAGATGAGAGCTGAGAATGGTGGCCAGCCAGCAGGAGAGGAGAGGACATCCAGGGATGGCCTCAGCCCAGCCTAAGGCCACATAGCAGCCAAACTGGGTTCCTGGGTCCTTCGTGGTGGCTTTGTGGCCCTTGACGCCAGTGTGAAGTGATCATCCTCCACTCCCAGCAGCTGCGTTCCGCCTCTGCCATCTGTGAGTGGGTCACCGCCATGCTGCTGTTCTCACTCTTTGGACTCTTCTCAGTTGACTTCTCTGGCCTGAATAGCTGCACCCTGAATCTTCAGCTGGGGCCCAGCCTCAGCCCCTCACCAGCTTCCCCTGGCTCTCTGTCTGTGTAGCTGTTGCAGACATCCTGACCGGGGCCTCATGTTGCCAGTGAAGGAAGAAGACAGGACTGATCCGTACCCCCACACCCTGGGGATGAACCACTGGGGGGGTCTCAAGATTGGCCAGGAGCATGGGGTACTGACTGTTCCTGTCCTGGAGCCCTGGACATGAGCAGGACATGTGTGCAAGCGTGGAGAGCCTTTGAACAGCTGGTGGCAGCCAGCACCTCAGAACCCCACCATCTAGCCTTACCCTGGTGATGAAGGTACCCATGAAGCAAGAGACCATGGTCAGTGAGTGTCCCTGATCAAGGCTATTTTATTATTATCTTTTTTTTTTTTGCCGCCGGTGGAATCAGAGACACGGACGCAGGCAGGGTCACGCGAAACCAGAATTCCTTCCGGAGAGCAAATCCGTACAGAAGGGGGAAGGACCAGGGAGGAGGGGCCTGGGAAGGGGGGCTGGGGATGACACAGGGACAGAGGGTCCTGTCCGGATCTGCTAAGCCACCCCAACCACTCCCGTCCCTCCCCCACCCCACCCCGCAGAGAGATAGATCAATAAATAAAATAATAAATTAATCAATAAATAAAATAGAAACAGCTCCCCTGCCCCTATTCCCCTCAGAAATACCCCTGTTGGGCACGGCCCCAAGAGCCCCATCCCTGCAGGGCAAGGCTGTTTTTTTGTGTCCTCCCCCCCTCCCGACATGTTCCTTAGGCCTTATTTACAGATTCACAGTTGGGGGGCAGGGAAAGGGGGTGGAAGGGGTTCCCTCCTTCCCCAGCCCCCTGGGGTCAGGGCAAAGGGGTCCCATTGGTGGCCAGGAGCTTCTTGTCCTTGGGGGGTCCTCGGCGGGGAGAACCACTCAGCTCTGGGTCAGGGCGGCTGGGTGGGGGTTGCAGGCTCCGGGGTGGGGTACCAGCAGGCCGGGTCTGGACCCCATTCTTCTCATCTATGACAGAGGGAGAGAGAGGTTTTATGTAGGCTTTGTGGCTGAGGTTCCTGCCATCAGGAAACAGACTGGCATTCCCTTAAGGGTTTGTCTCAGTGTAGGCCCCAGCTACATGTCTGGTGAGGCTCGGATCCCCATCACCATGGCTGGAAGCCTCCAGAAGCTGTTGGTAGGTGAACACGTCTTGGTAATAAGGCCTGACATCCCTAGAATTGGGGCCACACTGTAAGCCCTCTGCAACTCTCATGGTTTTGGAAAAGGGATCCAGTGGGCCAGCCCAGCTTTAGGGGAGTCTCAGATATACTGGTTGCTGTTTGTTAGGACAGCCTACCAGGTAGCTTGCTTGTCATGGGTGGTGGGGGAGGCTCTCCCTGCTTCCTGATGACCTGTTTTGTTTTGTTTTTCTTGAGACAGTCTCATTTTGTCACCCTTGGTAGAGTGCCATGGCATCATAGCTCACAGTAACCTCAAACTCCTGGGCTTAAGTGATTCTCTTGCTTTGGCCTCCTGAGTAGCTGAGACTACAGTCACCCAACACAACACCTGGCTATTTTTAGAGACAAGGTCTTCCTCTGCCTCAGGCTGGTCTTGAACCTGTGTCTCAGGCAATCCACCCACGTTGGCCTCTCAAGTGCTGGGATTATTGGCGTGAGCCACTGTGCCCAGCCTCCCTGAGTTTTTTTTTTTTGTTTGTTTGTTTGTTTGTTTTTGAGGCAGTCTCCCTTTGTCATCCTGGGTAGAGAGCCGTGGCATCACAGCTCACAGTAACCTCAAACTCCAGGGCTCAAATGCACCCAAATGCCAAGCACTTATGAATATGTCTTCTCACAGGGAGGAGGAGTCCTGTGCTGTAATCAAGGTTAAAGGGCCTTGAGGTGGGGAAATTATCGTGAATTATCTGTGAAGGTCCAACTTAGTCATATAAGTCCTTTAAAAAACCTTCCCCAGCTAAGGTCACACAGCCCTCCTGACACCTTGATGATGGCTCAGCAATAAATAATAAATTTGTGCTGTTTCAGCTACTGAGTTTGTGGTCATTTGTTATTGGAATCCATAGCAAGCTAATAGAGGGGCAAAATCTACCTTCTTAGCTGAGAACCACAACTCCAGAATAGATGCCTAACCCTGGGACTCAAGAGTTTTCTGGTGACAAGGCCACCCTGGCTCCTGCCCTCACTGCTGTGTCCTGCCCTCTTGTTCCCTTCCACAGGGGAGCTGGTTGAGGCAACTAGAAAGGAACAGTGAGCCCTGAAAGGCTGATGCCATCCAACTCCCTCTGAGCAGATGACTGTCTCCTGGGGCTTTGGTGTGCTCAACCACCTGCCACAGGGCCAACACTCTCACTCACTGTGTCCTATGAGATCTCATTCCTTGGGGAGGGGCCACCATGTCTCAGAAATGAGGGTAGGAATACTCCTCACTCAGGCATTCTGGTTAACTCTGGATGCGAGGGCTTTCTGCTATGGTCTGAATGTTTCCTATGTTGAAATCCTGACTCAAGGTGATGGCATGAGGGGGTCAGGCTTTTGGGGGATGAATAGGTCATGAAAGTGGAGCCCTCATAAATGGGATTAGTGCCCCAGGGAGCTGCCTGGCTCCTTGTACCATATGGTGGCACTCAGAGAGATGGTGCCACCTGTGAAGCAGGAAGCAGCCCTCATCAGACACAGAATCTTCCCTGGAGGCCACTTTCCAGGTTCTCAAGCTCCAGTCTTGGAGAACTTGCTGGCAAAACTGCAGGGAAGTCCTCAACAACACAATGGCAGAAGAGCCCAAATGGCCGCCTCTGCAAACCAAACTACCGGAGCACGTGGTCACACTGTACACCTCTCCCCCACCCCTTCCACCCACCTGCCAGAGCCTGCACGGAGGGCTGGTCATGAGTACTCAGCAGCTGTGCCTGGATGGTCTCCACCACTCGCTTGAACCGACGGCTGGGACCTGGAGTGACCAGCAGGCAGGGAAATGGAATGACTGGGGTTTGGGGATAGGGAAAGCCCTCCAGCCTGCAGAATCCACCCTTCTCCACCAAGCAAATGACTCTCCTCTTCTTTGCATATCAATTTTCCCTGCTCTGCTGGGCCAGCATAGATTCAGAATTTGCATATGGATCTCTGGGTTGCTAGTTAAGGACCATAGTCAAACTCAGATACCTTCAACTTAACAACAGTCTATTTAAATAGCTGTCATTAGTTTCTAGTTGAGGCCATGAAGGGGCAGAAATGTAAGACAACAAATGCCAGAAAAAGGTCTTAAAATTAAGAAAGGTCTGCATATTAGTCTTTTTTTTTTTTTTTTTTTTTTTTGAGATAGAGTCTCATTATGTCACCCTCGGCAGAGTGCCATGCCGTTACAGATCACAGCAACCCCAAACTCTTGGGCTTAAGCAATGCTCTTGCCTTAGCCTTCCAAGTTGTGCATATTAGTCTTTAAAAAAGAGAAGTGACCCGGGTGCGGTGGCTCATGCCTGTAATCCTAGCACTCTGGGAGGCTGAGGCGGATGGATTGCTTGCGCTCAAGAGTTCGAGACCAGCCTGAGCAAAAGCGAGACCCTGTCTCTACTAAAATAGAAAAACTGAGGCAAGAGGATCGCTTGAGCCTAGGAGTTGGAGGTTGCTGTGAGCTATAATGCCATGGCACTCTACCCAGGACAACAGCTTGAGACTCTGTCTCAAAATAAATAAATAAATAAATAAATAAAAAAGAGAAGTAAAAAATAACAGAGCCATAATTGGTTTCGGTGATGGAACACCCCACCATCACACAGCAGCCTAGTTCAGAAATTGTTGGAGCAAACTCATCTCTTGACAGTGACATACTAAAATTAGTGACAAAGACAGCAGAGGTATCCCTCGTTACCAAAATTCTCCCTAACAGGACTCAGGCGCCAAACAGAAGTGGAAGCAAGTTATTGTTGTGGTTTTTATCCCTTGTGCCAACTTTTTTTTTTTTTTTTTTTTTTTTCAGTTTTTGGCCGGGGCTGGGTTTGAACCCGCCACCTCCGGCATATGGGACTGGCGCCCTACTCTGTTGAGCCACAGGTGCTGCCCCCTTGTGCCAACTTTTGATTGGCCATGGCTGCCTGGGGTCCAAGCTGCAGTAGGGCTAGAAGGAAGAAGTTGGTGATATCTGCAGCATATAGCTGTGTCTTTGACCTTTTGTCTTTTTTTTTTGAGACAGAGCCTCAAGCTGTTGCTCTGGGTAGAGTGCCATGGCATTACAGCTCACAGCAACCTCCAACTCTTGGGCTCAAGCGATTCTCCTGCCTCCGGGTCTTTGACCTTTTGATCTATGTTCTTAAAGAAGTAGGAGGAGTTCTGCTCTCTCCTGTGAGGTCAGGAGGTCTGGGTTCAGCCCCAGCTCTACCATAAGTTATCGTGTGACTCTAGTCAGTCTATGTTTCCCCTCTGTAAAACTGGTAACTATAACACCTCAGAGGCTGCTTGACAGCATCAATGAAATAATACATTCATTATTTACATGTGAACACCCATCACCTGTCAGTGGAGAAGGATGGGGATCTGTGTCAACAAGAAGCCTACAGAGAGTCAGTACCAGTTACCAATTGAGCGCTATATCCACCTCCCTTTTGCTGCACTCCCAGATACTGTCCTATCACAGCCATTGTGAAAGTCCCAAACCCTTGGCTGAGGGTAGTCTACTCATGAACTCACCAGAGATGAGAGTAAAAGTGACAGAGTAGATGCCACCACCCCCACTGCCATCCCGTCGTGTGGAGGGCTCTGGGCCCTCAGAGGAGCTAATGTCCACCTGGAAGCGGACAGGCTTCTGGAAGACGGAGGGGCCACCGCTGGCCTTGTATTCAGCCCTGAAGCTGGTCTGCGACAGCACACTGTGACTCAGGCTGGGGATCTGAGACATGTGGGAACACAAGGACAGGATGAGTCCAGGGAATAGATAACCAACTCCTCAACAGCTCTGGCCCAGGAACTACTAATCCCATCAGCCATTGCAGGAAAGAGTAACAGAAAAGGTAGCAGGATATCCCACTGCCTTTGGGGCTTGTAGTCCCCCCATTCTAGTATAAATGGAGTAGCTGAGGAATTGTGAACAACTGACTCCCAAGTTCAAAAGGACTCTTACATATAGGTGACAGCCCCAAGCTCCAAGACCATGTGAAACACATTTCACCCTCCCTCTGCAAATACTGCCCATAAGCTGTCTCAGAATCCGTAAGGCCAATCAGCCCCTAGAGCAAAGAACCCCAGTACTGGCAATGGATAGCCCTAACGTCTGCTGGGAAAAGCAGTTTGGCTGATCTCAGGCCTGGTAGTAGGGGAATGGTGACTCACCGATCCTCAGGGATGTTAATATCTGGGAAACTGCAACTCGGGATTCTACCTCACTTCTTCCAGGCTCTGGGCACAATTAATCTTTCCTGCCTCTCTGCCCCACACTGATCAAGCCCAACCACCCCCTCCCTGGTAAACCACCAGTCTGTGAGCCCCAGAGGAAGTCAGGCCAGCCTGAAGGGAGCAAAGCCCAGATGCTGCTGGTGTTGCTCCCTTGCGGGGAAGCACACAAGGGACCCAGGCTCCTCACCGACAGGAAGGCATGGACAATGTCTGCTTTGATGCTGCTGAGAGGTTTATCCTTTAACACAAGGAATATTTGTTCTTCTTTGTCCAAGGAGATGAAGTTCCCGAACCAGGAGCGTTTTGCCAGCCTGGGAGGGCAGGGATGGTTGAAGCAAGGTCATGAGGGGCCAATTAATGAATTCCCGTTCATCTCCACTCTTTCGTTCCCTGCTAAACTCACTCCGGAGAGGACTCTGGCGTCAAACTGGACATCTCCTCGGCGGTGGGGACTGGATGGAGGGAGGGGAGAGAACATGGACAGCATTTGCCTTTCATCCTAGTGACCAGTCCTCAGGCCTACAGTTACCTCCTCCCAGGGGCTGCAGGCCACACCCGTGGAGCAGGGCTCATTAAGTCGTGGGCCAATGGGGAGGTGATCCAGAGCAAGAAGGGGTGTGTCCCTCAAATGACTCCTCCTTCAGGGAGAGCCCTCCCTCACCCTCCACCCCACACCCGCTCCGTCCCCTACAAAAGATCCCTGGGAAATTTAGAGTGTAAGAATCTGGGTCCCAGTCCCTTCCTCCCTGAGGGTCAGATTTTCTGCCTGCCACTACACATTAGGACCCACCCTGCCCTTGGCCTCTGCACCCCCATACCCTGCATCTTGCGCCGGTGAAAGCGCGGGGAGCCCAGGAAGCTGTTGCGGATGGAATTGAGACGACTCCTCCAGGCTGCTCCTCCCACGCCACCACCAGGGCTGGGGGGCGGTGTTGTCCCTGGAGTCCCAGTAGGGCTGGCCCGGGGCGTGTGCAGGGGCGAATGCAAGGGGGTCCCGCCAGAGGAGCGCGGGGAGCCTGGAGGCCCAGGCAGGGGTGTGGAACGGGCACTGGGGGGAGGGGGCTGCTCCCCGGTGCCCCCACCCCTGGGACCCCGAGAAGGCAGCGTCTGTGTTTTGGAAGTCGGGGAGCCTCCTCCTCCTCGGGCCTCATCTCTAGCCCCAGGCTCTGGTGAGAAGGAAAAGACCGGACTCTGCAAAGGAACAGAGACTGGTGAGAAGGCGGGCTGCAGAGGTTCTCAGGAGCCCACACAGCACATCCCCTACGGAGGCTGGCACCTATCAAAAGCAGGATCATCGCCCTTGCTGGAACACAAGAGACTAGTACAGAGTAGGCGCTCAATTAATTCATTTTGTTAAATAAAGAAATGAACCCTTCACATTCACCAAAAACCCAAATCATAAGGAGCTAAACACGTCCATTGGTTCAAAATACTAATAAGACCCTGGAGTTTTCGCTTTCTAGGGAGGAGGCAAAAATCTCAAGGCTGCATGGGAATTGTAGTCCCTGCTGCTCAATCTTTGCTCCAGTGTCTCTACTTCTTTCCCCCTTCTTTTCTTTTTTTTTCTTTTTTTTAAAGACAGAGTCTCACTCTGTTACGCCAGGCTAGAGTGCCACAGTGTCATAGTTTACAGCAACCTCAAACTCCCGGTCTCAAGAAGTCTTCTTGCCTCAGCCTCATAATTTTCTGGGACAATAAGAACTGTGTGCCAGCTGGCTGTGTGCCAGCCACAACACCCAGGCTAGGTGTTCTATTTTTAGTAAAGACAGGGTCTCATTCTTGCTCAGACTGGGCTGGAACTCCCGAGCTCAAGCAATTGACCTGTCTTGGTTTCCCAGAGTGCTGGGATTACAGGCGCCTTTCTGCCTTCTTAATTCCACTGAGGACTTGGCCTTACCCTTGGGCTGCTCAGAGGACTGGAGGACAGACCGGTGGAAGCTCCACTGACACTACGGGATCTGTTTCCAGGATAGATTAAAAAAAAAAAAAAAAAATCAAATCAGTTGGCAAAGTTTCAAAAGGTTCTCATGTCCTCTCATTGCCACAGTCCTTCCAGATGAGGAAATGAGGCCCAGAAAGGGAGGTGACTTGTCTCAAGCACACAGTACACTTGCGGTTGAATTGGTTCTGGGATCCTGAACTCCCTCTACACCTGGGGCCTGTTGGTCTCCCTGGAAAGGACAGGGATTCCTACCTCTGGCTATGCTGGGCCATCTCCAAGGCCCGTCGGGTGGGTACGGGGGAGCCACCACCCCCAGCATCCGTGATGCTCAGGACTTCCATGGACTTCCGTTCTGGCCGCCGCTTCCCGTGACGGCTCAGCATGGGGGAATCCACACGCTTCCGGGGTGGGTCTGAGGGACAAGAGTTTTGACCCAATCCATAGATGGACTCACTCAGATGCACACCCACTTACACAACTGGCTTGGAAACTGCACACATGGGAAACTGAGGCTGAGCGGAGATAAACGTTAGGGAGGATGGCAAGTGGTCTAAACCAAGAAGTCCAAGGAGCCTGCAGCTCCTTCCTCTCTCAAGAACCCTAGTGTGCCCAGACTATTCCTCTGGGGACTCAGCTATTAGGCCCCCAAGCCCTGCCTTCTCACCAACATCATTCCGGGGAGGTAGGTCCTGGTCCTCACAGCTGGGATACCGCTCCTTCCGATCCAAAAGTAGATAATATATCATCTTTTCTTGGTTCTCCCTAAGACATGGGGTGGGGAGATGGAAGGACGTAGGAGAAGACTGAAGTCAGAATCAGTGCCCAGAGGGGGCCTCATCTGCTCTCAGTGACCCATGGCTCTCTGGGGCTCAGTTCTGTCCAGCATTTCTGTCCACAGTTCCATTTTTCTAGGTATCAAAATAACTGGTTCCTTTAGCTCATAGTACATTAGTCTTTTTTTTTTTTTTTTTTTTTTTTTTGAGACAGAGCTTCAAGTTGTTGCCCTGGGTAGAGTGCCATAGCATCACAGCTCACAGCAACCTCCAACTCCTGGGCTCAAGTGAGTTTCCTGCCTCAGCCTCCCAAGTAGCTGGGACTACAGGTGCCCACCACAACGCCCGGCTATTTTTTGGTTGCAGCCATCATTGTTGTCTGGCGGGCCCAGGCTGGATTCAAACCCACCAGCTCAGGAGTATGTGGCTGGTACCCCAGCCGCTTGAGCCACCGGTGCAAGCCATAGTACATTAGTTTTATTTTACTCAATAACAATACATAACACCTAACATTCAGGCACTTATCATTTGTGACTACCTAAGGGTCTAAGTCTGTCTCAGCATATATTACTATGTTTTCAGCATCTCTGCTTTCTGTCCGTTGTTCTCACTACTCAGCACCATTAGGTGGCCAGGATGCCTCACTTAGGGCTGTCCAGGCTGGTGAGGTCCTGTCTGCCCCCATCCTCCCCAAGTGGTGTGGGGAGCTGCAGTAGCTCATCCCACGTGGGTGCGTGTGTGTAGGGTCTTGGGGTCTTACTCCTCACTGCGCAGCTCGCGGTGGAGCCGCTCACGGTCCCTGAAGCAACCCAGCGACGCCATGCTCTCTAGGACGTCAGGGTCCAGCTCTCCATTGGATGGCAGGCTCCGCATGGCTACCCGGCGGCCAGGGGCTGGCTCCAGGCACGGGTCCGGCTCGTGTTTCCCGCCTCTAGGGAGGAGGAGAAAGGTCATTGGGAATGGGCAACTGAGACCCAGCCTTCTCCATGCTATACTCAAGGGTTCTGGTCCCCAGCCCCTCCTCCCTCACACCCAGGGGTCCTGGACTCCTAGCCTAACCCCCTCCTCATTCTGACCCTCAGGCCCCTTCTCCAGCTGTGCCCTACCCCAGGACCCAGAAGTCCGAACCGCTAGTCCCTCGTCATTCCGGAGCCCTGGGACCCCATCCCTAGCCCCCTATTCTGCTTTGGCCTCTACCTCTACCTTCCCTAAGAACCCAAGTGTCCAGTTACCCCCTACTCACAGGTACCAAGGATGTTTCTGAATTTGCTCCAGCTGTGAGGGGGTGGGTAATAGAGAAGCAGAAGTAAGGTAGCATGCAGATGTAGGCGCACAACGAAAGATGACTAGAGTGGCTTTGGGGGAGGTCCCTAACCATGATCTACCCCCATGCAGTACGACACATCCTGCCTCCCTCTAGTGGCGACTGAGAGCATCGCCCTGAGCACGCTTGGTCTCCAACCAGGCAGTACAAATTATCCGCGTGCCCAGTATGATCCTGCCGCCCCACCCCGGCACCTCCGAAGGGGCGGTCCGCGCACGCGCCCTTCCGCTGACTGGGGTTCCCAAGTCCACTGTTGCACCGCCTCCACCCGGGTCGAGAGCAGGAGGTATTACCGGACCTAGGGTTGCGGCTAAGCTGGAGACCCCAGCACCCCAGGGGCTGAGGAGCAGGTCCTAGAAACCCACCCCCCATGACTCCTTTAGGGACTCTGTCATCTACTTTCCCTCCATCGGTCACCCCAACTCACACTGAGCCTTTTTTCGGGCTCCACCTCGATCATGCCCCGCAGGAGGCTCTGGCAGTCGGGAGGGATGAAGTGGGGCATGTGGAAGACGCCCCGCTTCACTTTCTCCAGCAGCTGGCGCAGGTTGTCGTCATCAAAGGGCAGAGCCCCCTGGGCAAGAGATAACCAGGACCCTCACACAGAGGCCTGCGGGCATTTACACAGGCCAGGAGGCGGGGAAACCGAGGCATAGAGGGGCTGGGCACTCTGCCCAAGACTCCTAAGTGGCAGAGCAGGGATTTGGCAAGGGGTAGCCTGGTGCCTGTGCTCAGGCGGCTAGGGTTGCAGTGGAGGCCGGTCCTTGAAAACAGGTTTCTCCCCACACCAATTTCGGGAGGAGTAATCATTCCTTCATTCAACAAAAGGTGAGCATCTGTTATCGCTCTGGGATCCAACAGTGAACAGAACAAGCGTTGGCCAGGTGCAGCTCACACCGCAGATCTGGAGACGGCGGTGTGAGCAAGCAAACAATTAGCTGTGTAATGATCGAGTGACTGAGCCAGGCTTCTCCCGCAGGCACCTCTGCAGCAGAGACCTGAATGGGGCCTGAGTTCTCAATCCAAGGCCTGGTGTCCCCAGGTGAGAAGGTGAAAGGATTACAGACAGAGAGGGGAGAAAGCCGTGTACCAGGAGAGGCAGACATTGGAACAAAACAGCTCTAGCCCAAGGAACACCACTATGGACGGGGCATCAGAAGCTAGGAAGAAGCAAGGACGGAGCATGGTCCTGCTGACACCTTGATTTTTGACTTCTGACCCAGAAGTTAGAGAGAATACGTTTTACCCTCTGGCTATAACATATTTGTCAACCAACTATGTTGAACTTTGTTATGTGTTTCTGTTTAAAGATACCTTTAATATGTACTATTTCATGGACTTTGAACTCAGCACTGCAAGAAGCTGATCTAACAGTGGCCATTTGTCCACAGGCTCACATCAGCCTCCTATGCTAGGAACACTAGACAGCTCTTCAGAAGTGCTATGATGGGGAGGTGCCTGTGGCTCAGGCAGTAGGGTGCTGGCCCCATATACCGAGGGTGGTGGGTTCAAACCCAGCCCCAGCCAAACTGCAACAACAACAACAACAAAAATAGCCGGGCATTGTGGTGGGTGCCTGTAGTTCCAGCTACTCGGGAGGCTGAGGCAAGAGAATCACCTAAGCCCAAGAGCTGGAGATTGCTGTGAGCTGTGACGTCATAGCACTCTACCAAGGGTGACAAAGTGAGACTCTGTCTCTAAAAAAAAAAAAAAAAAAAAAAGTGCTATGATCAGGGGCTGTTTCAAACAGTGAAACCACCAAAAAGCCCCACAAAAGGGTGGCGCCTGTGGCTCAAAGGAATAGGGTGCCGGCCCCATATGCCAGAGGCGGTGGGTTCAAGCCCAGCCACGATCAAAACTGCAAATAATAATAAAAGCCCCACAAAAATGTAAAAAGGACACTTTTTCACAGGATGAAAGTCTAACAGAGAAACCACTGGTCTCTATGACCGCATCTGGGAACCAGTGCCTCAGGCAGAGACTTGAATCTTCTCTGCCCAGTGTAGGTCTGCTGATGACTGTGAGAGCACCCAAGTACTGATTTGGGATTACAGAGATATATGTCATCAAGTAGGTGAATTCACAAATATGGAATCTGCAAATACTGAGGACTTGTAATAAAACTACTACTACTACTGATTTTTGAGCACTGCTCCAAGGGCTTAACATGTAACATTTAATTTAAACTCTCACACTTGTAGGTACTGTAATTATTCCCATTGCACAGATGAGGAAACTGGAGGCAAGTGACTTGCTTATCCAAGATAAGGGAGCTGAAAGGTGAATTCCACTGGATGGGCCCCAGAATTGAGCTTAGAAGGGATGAGGTTTGGAATTTTCTTAGCTGGCTTCCCAAGTACCTTGGCTGCTCTCCCCATGGGGCTGTGAGCTCCAGGAGGGTAGCCCTGGGTCAGCCTCAGTCCCCCTTAGTGGCTGTCATGTAGTCTAGTAGTTAAGAGAATAAGGACCAATCCCACTCCCTGCCTCTTATTGGAGTGGGATTGGTCCTTATTCCCACTGTGGGCCAGTCATTTCCTCTCTCCGGGACTGCTGATAGAGTTACTTGAGCTATCATGCTCAGAACAGTGCGTGTCAGAGAATGAATTGCTTATTTATTCATGCTGAGTGTGTGTTCTAGGGCTTACAGTATGTCAACCCTGGGCTTGCAAAAGCGAGCTGACAAAATAAAATAAAACAAGACAAAACCCCAACCTCAAGGAGCTTGTAATTTAGAAAGGAAGAGAGACACCATTCAAGGGACTATGCAACAAAATGCACACTGCCAACTCTGATGGTTGCCAGGAAGAAGAGAGCTGACCATGGGAGAGTGGGAGTGTCTGAACTCATGGGGCAGGCAGGAGAGAACCAGGGGAAGTTTCCTGGTGGAGCTTCCTATTATAGGGCTAGTGGGGGTGGGAGAGTGTTCTAGGCAGAAAAGCAGGTGCCAAGACCCCATGGTGGGAGCCTGGCTGACACTAGTCATTACAATATGGCAAAACCCTAAAATCAGTTGCTAAACAACCACAGTGCCAAGCCCTCCAGGATGCCTCGTGCTTTTCTAGGGGTCCTGCCTCAACCAATCCACAGCTCTACAGGTGAAAGTTTAGCCCTGGCACACAGAGGGTGCTCTGGAGCAGGCGTCCTCAAACTTTTTATTTATTTTTATTTTTTGTAGTTTTTTTTGTCAGGGCTGGATATGAACCTGCCACCTCCAGTATACGGGGCTGGCGCCCTACTCCTTGAGCCACAGGCGCCACCCCTCAAACTTTTTAAACAGGGGGCCAATTCACTCTCCCTCAGACTGTTGGAGGGCCAGACTATAGTTTAAAAAAGAAAAGTTTGAACAAATTCCTATGCACACTGCACATATCTTATTTTTTTTTTTTTGTAGAGACAGTCTCATTTTACCACCCTTGGTAGAGTGCCATGATGTCACAGGACTCACAGCAACCTCCAGCTCGGGCTTCCGCGATTCTCCTGCCTCAGCCTCCTGAGCAGCTGGGACTAAAGGCGCCCGCCACAACGCCCAGCTATTTTTTGTTTGCAGTTTGGCTGGGGCTGGGTTTGAACCGGCCACCCTCGGTATATGGGGCCGGCGCCCTACTCACTGAGCCAGAGGTGGCACCCCACATATCTTATTTTGAAGTAAAAAAACAAAACGGGAACAAATACAATCACACTGCCTCATGTGGCCCGCGGGCCGTAGTTTGAGGACCCCTGCTCTGGAGTCTTGGTCTGTCTGTTAATGTGATACCTTTTCCAATAGCAGTTAAATATTTGGGAGATGACTCCTGAGGTGAGGATGGGACGTATGGTTCTGTGCACCTGCCACGCAGGATTGTTCTAGAAATGGAGCAGGACAGTGACTTACCACAAGCAGAGCAAACAGGATCACTCCACAGCTCCACATGTCTGCCCGGCGGCCATCGTACTTTTCCCCCTGGCAGAGAGGACATTTGTGATTCCATTGCTCCCCACTGGCATGTTCACCCCCTTCCCGCTCCTCACTCACCTTAATCACCTCTGGACATGCATAATGGGGGGACCTGAGAGAGAGAGAGGTGATGTGAGCCTCCAGCCAGTCTCTAACCTGGTCCCTAAACACTGAGGAGGTATGGACTCCACTCACCCACAGCTGGTCTCCAGGAGGCTGTCTCCCACCTGCAAGGATGCCATGCCAAAGTCTGCAATGCGGATGTTGTTCTTCTCATCCAAAAGCAGGTTCTCAGGCTTTAGGTCTCTGTGGCTGAGACAGGCAAGTGGAGGTCAGGCCTCTGCCTTCCTCCCAGGAGCCCAGGCCCCATGCACAATCTCTCATTTCTAGAAAATTTTTATTTGGGGAGTGGTGATGGACTATTATTATGTTAGTTTTTTTTTTTGTAGAGACAGAGTCTCACTTTATCGCCCTTGGTAGAGTGCCGTGGCGTCACACAGCTCACAGCAACCTTCAACTCCTGGGCTTAGGCGATTCTCTTGCCTCAGCCTCCTGAGTAGCTCGGACTACAGGCGCCGGCCACAATGCCCGGCTATTTTTTTTGTTGCAGTTTGGCCGGGGCCAGGTTTGAACCCACCACCCTCGGCATATGGGTCCGGCGCCCTACCCGCTGAGCCACAAGCACCGCCCTACATTAGTTTTATTTACTTATTTTTTGAGATACTCTGACTCTGTCACCCTGGGTAGAGTGCTGTGGCACCATAGCTCACCGCAATATCAAACTCTTGGACTCAAGTGATCCTCTTGCCTCAGCCTCTAGAGTAGCTGGGACTACAGGTACCTGCCATGATGCCTGCCTAGTTTTTCTACTTTTAGTAGAGATGGGGGTCTTGATCTTGCTCAGGCTTGTCTCAAATTCATGAGCTCAAGCAATCTACCTGCCTTGGCCTCCTAGAATGCTAGGATTATAGGTGTGAGCCACCGCACCCAGCCTTTTTATATTCTTTTGAGACAAGTGACTCTCACTCAGTAGCCCTGGGTAGAGTGTGCTGGTGTCATAGGTCACAGCAACCTTAAACTCCTGGGCTCAGGTGAGCCTCTTGACTCAGCCTCATGAGTAGATGGGACTACAGGCACTAGTTTTTCTATTTTTAGTAGAGACAGGGTCTCTCTCTTGCTCAGGCTGGTCTTAAACTCCTGAGCTCATGGAATCCACCCTCCTCGACTTCCCAGAGTGCTGGCATTACAGGTGTGAGCCACCATACCCAGCTGGGGTCTACTTTTTTTTTTTTTTTTTTGAGACAGAGTCGCACTATGTCGCCCTGGGTAGAGTGTCGTGGCATCACAGCTCCCAGCAACTTCAAACTCTTGGGCTTAACTGATTCTTTTGCCTCACCCTCCCAAGTAGCTGCAATTATAAACCCCCACCATAATGCCTGGCTATTTTTTGGTTGTAGTTGTCATTGTTGTTTAGCAGGCCAGGGTCAGGCTCAAACCCGTCAGCCTTGGTGTATGTGGCTGGAGCCCTACTCACTGAGCTACGGGAGCCGAGCCAGTCTGGGTCTACTTTTTAAAATTTTTTTTTCATTTGAGATAGAGTCTCACTATGTTGCCCTCCATACAGTGCCGTGGCATCACAGCTCACGGCAACCTCAAACTCTTGGGCTTAAGCGATTCTCTTGCCTCAGCCTCCCAAGTAGCTAGGACTACAGGCACCTACCACAATGCCTGGCTATTTTTTTTTCTGTTAGAGTTGTCATTGTTGTTTAGCGGGCCCTGGCCGAGTTTGAACCCACCAGCATTGGTGCATGTGGCCAGCGCTGTAACTGCTGTGCTACAGGTGCTGAGCCTCTGGGTCTACTTTTTAAATATATATATATTTTTTTATTTTTTGATAAACTCCTTGGTCAATTTGTATATACAGGGTCTATGACATGGTCTTGCTATGCCACCCAGGCTAGAGTGCATGGCAATCTCAAACTCCTGGGCTCAAGTAATCCTCTTGCCTCGGGCTCTTGAGTAGCTGAGACTATATGCTTCTGCCTGCCGATAGTCTTGTGCCACCTCACTTGGCTTTGGATACATTTTATGACAGACAATCACAAATGTGCCCCCAAAATGGAAAGCAGATCACAGGTTGTAAAGATTTCAAAAAATGGGTGGCACCTGTGGCTCAAGGAGTAGGCCTCCGGTCCCATGTACCAGGGGTGGTGAGTTCAAGCCTGGCCCCAGCTAAAAGTGCCAAAAAAAAAATTTTTTTTTTTCAAAAAACAATTAAAAATAAAAAAATGAAGAGAAGAGTGTAAGGAAGCCCCTTACACCATCTTTCTGCTTCACCCATTATCAACCCAGAGCTGATCATGTCTCATCTATGTCCCTATATCACACCCACTCCCAACATTATTCTGTAGGACAGTGGTTCTCAACCTGTGGGTTGAGACCCCTTTGTAACAATGAAAATACATCAGGGCATTAGGAAGGCTGAGAATCACCGTCAGGAGATTCTAGACATGGTGTCATTTTATCTGCAAGTATTTGAATATGTGTAAAGTCAGATATTTTTGAGGTAAGTAGGGGCTGATATTCAACTCATTCTTTTTTTTTAGACAGAGTCTCACTTTGTCACCCTTGGTAGAGTGCTGTGGTGTCACAGCTCACAGCAACCTCCAGCTCTTGGGCTTAGGTGATTTTCTTGCCTCAGCCTCCCAAGTAGCTGGGACCACAGGCGCCGGCCACAAAGCCCAGCTCAAACTGGTTCTCAAAATATCAAAATACTATCATACTGAATAATGAAAAAATACTGCCACCTGGAGCTAGTCACTAGTTCTTCCTTTAGGACTTTCCCACCCCTGGACCAAAGGCCTCAAGATTTAAGGGCTAATGTCTGGGAAGAGGTGGGGCTGTAGGGTTCTGCAATTCCTATTGGGAGTGTTCAGTAACTGGGTCATGTTTCCGGCTACATATGTTGAATAGTGCCCCTAGAGGTCAGGGTTTTCCAGGTTAGGAATTTGACATTCTTACCAATAAGACCGATAATAACAGGTGTTAGCAGAGATCTGAACCCTCCTCACACATGGTTAACAGGAATGCAAAATGGTGAAGCCACTTGGGTAAACAATCTGGCAATTCCTCACAAGGCTAAATGTAGAGTTATGATATGACCCAGTAACTCTACTGCTAGGTATGTACCCAAGAGAAGTAAAAACAGGTACACACACAAACTTGTACGTGAGTGTTCACATGTCCATATTATTCACAATAGCCAAAAAGGGGAGGCTGGTCCACGTGCATGGTGTTTATATACAACTAACTCATCACAACCAGTTACAGATTCCTTTGTTTCTTCTCCACTCCCACCACTTTACTTGACTACCCTTAATAAATGGGGAGGGGGAATGTCCATCCACGGTTCAATGAATAAACATACGTGTTATATCCATGAGATGGAATGTTATTCAGCTATGAAAAGGAATGAAGCATTGATACATCACACTGCAATAAAGATGAACCCTGAAGACATTTTGTTAAGTGACAGAAGCCAGTCATAAAGGGCCACCTACTGTATGATTTTATTCACATAAAATGTCCAGATAGGTAAAGCCAAATAGACAGAAGGGAGATCAGTGGTGTGGGGGCAGGGGTGTGTAGGGAGTGACTGCTAATGGAGACAGAGGTAATGAAATTTGCTAAAATTACAAAGTAGTGATGTACGACACTGCAAATACATGTTAAAAACCACTGAATTATACACCTTTTTTTTTAGATAGTCTCCCTCCATCTTCTGGGCTATAGTACTGTGGCATCAGCCTAGCTCACAGCAACCTCAAACTCCTGGGATCAAGCAATCTTCCTGCCTCAGCCTCTTCAGTAGCTGGTACTAAGCTAATTTTCCTATTTTTAGTAGAGATAGGGTCTTGGTCTTGCTCAGGCTAGTTTGAAACTCCTGGCCTTAAGTGATCCTCCTGCCTTGGCCTCCCAGAGTGCTAGTATTACAGACATGAGCCACTACCCCTGGCCTGAATTGTACACTTTTAAAAAGGGGAATTTTATGATACATGAGTTATATCTGAATAATTAAAAATAAATATTTGTTTTGGGGTAGACCAAACATGTGGTCTTTCACGTGCCCTCCAAGCCAGCCCTCAGTCTGGTCTCCCCCTCACTGCCACCTCACCAGATGGAGTAGCTATGGCAGAAGTCCAGCGCAGACACGATCTGGCGGAAGAATTTTCGGGCCTCCTTGGGTGTCAGTCTCCCCTTCTTTACCAAGTAGTCAAACAGCTCACCCCCAGAGACATGCTCTAGAACCAGGTACCTAGGGGACACAGAGGGGGCAGAGGGCTGGAAGGGGCATGTGGGGGACCAAAAGTCCTGATCTGCCTCTCCCATTGGCTCCTGAAGGTGAAGACCCCCAAACTCGAGCTTCTGGCAGGAAGAGACTTCATTTCCCTGGAGTCCCTGGAATGAAAAGACTTTAAATCCTATTAACCTCTGGAAAGAAGAGGAACCCACCCCCAAGTTCCTATGGTCCTTGAGAGAAAGAGACTCCATTTCCCATGAGTCCCTGGGAGAAAGAGATTCCAACTCCCACGAGGCCCTGAGGGAGGAAACTCTAAATTCCCATCAATCCCTGGAAAGAGACCCCCTCCCCACCAATGCTCATGATCCCTGGGAGTAAGGGACTCCAATCCCTATCAGTCTCTGGGAGTAAGAGATTCCAATTCTCATCAGTTCCTGAGAGGAAGAAACTAAAATTCCCATCAGTCCCTGGAGACTCCAATTTCCATTAGTCTCTAGAAAACTTGATTCCCATCAGCCCTGGGCAGCACAGCCCCCCCGGTCAACTTGATTCAGATTGTCTAGCATAGAGCATTCCCTGCAGTGCAGTAGGGTGAGGAACTGGGGATCAACCTTTTGAATCCCAGTTGTTTCAGGAAATGTCACTTACATTAGCACCTGGAGAATAGGGACCCCAATTTTTTTTTGAGACAGAGTCTCACTATGTTGCCTTTGGTAGAGTGCTGTGGCGACACAGATCACAGCAACCTCAAACACTTGGGCTCAAGAGATTCTCTTGCCTCAGCTTCCCATGTAGCTAGGACTACAGACACCTGCCACAATGCTATTTTTTTTTTTTTTTTTTTTTGCAGTTTTGGCCCCGAGCCAGGCTTGAACCCGCTACCCCTGGTATATGGGACCATTGCCCTACTCCTTGAGCCACAGGTGCCACCCAATGCCAGCTATTTTTTTGTTGTAGTTGTCATTGTTTTAGTAGGCCTGGGTAGTTTGAACCCACTAACTCCACCAACCCCAATGTATATGGCCGGCACCCTAACTATTGAGCTATGCTGAGCCAGAACCTCAATTCTTATAGGGCCTGAGAAATAAAGACTCTCTACTTCTATTAGCCCCAGGAAAGCCAAAGCTCTAACTCCCATAAGCCTCTGGGATGAGGAAACTCTAATTCTTATTCATTCTTGGGTAACAAGGATTACAAGGCACCAAACCAAATTCTATGAGGTAAAAGACTACAAGCCTCCTCAGTCCTCTACAGGTTAAAAATTCCCCACACCTATAATCCTCTAGGACGCAGAGAGTCCTGATTCCTATCAACTGCTTGAATTCTACAGACTCTAAATTCCATCAGGTTCGGAGGTCAAACTCTAATTCCCGTCAGCTCCTAGGAAACAAAACCTCAATTTCTATGAGCTCTGGGATAAGTAGGTTCTTGTATGAAGCACATATGCACGCAGGTACACCCTCTGTACACTGATGGCAAGTGGGAGTGATGACTCTCCCTGTCCTTGCCACCACACGGGGGAAAGTCTGAGAACTATAATTCCCATGAGCATGTGGGGTCAGGGAGGCTTCCTGCTTGGGAAGCCTGCCCCAGTATCTGATGGATGTTGAGGTCAGTCCATCCTGGGGAATGGATGGTGGTGGCAGGAAGGCTATCCTCTCTCCCTCAGCCCAACCCAGATGTCCTTTGGGTCACTAAAGTCTGGACAAAGAGGCCCATTCTCTGAAGCTTGGACAGCTGGACTCCCTCCCACCCTCAGCCTTCCTGGGTGGGTAACTGACTTTGAGATACTGACTCAGAACTCCTAAGAAGGCCCATTGTTGGAGTATCCAGCCATGGCACCTGAAGTTATGCTGCGAGAGGAGAGGGGTCTGCCAGTGCTCTACGGGGGTGGTGGGGGTGGTGGAAGATCCTTTGGGCTTTGCTAGGCCGAGTATTCCCTGCTGTGCGGCAGGGCGAGGAACTGGGGAAACAGTGGGAGGATCAACCTATGTCCCTAGGAGGATGACTCAAGCTTGGCTGTCCTGTTGCTAAGGTGCACTGGCCACAAGCATCAGGCCCAAGTCAGTGTTGGAACCACAGGATTACCTGAGTGTATAGGGGTGTCCCTGTGCAAAAGGGAAGGGATCGGGGCCTTTAGCGGTCCACCCTGGAGAGCTCAAGTTTTTCTGGAAAAGTCCTATCCTAGTACCTTGGGAAGAGAGGATGGGATGAGCAGGGTTGGGTGTCTATAAATACCTACAAATATTTCTTGTTCTCGTAGACATCATGGAGCTTGAGGACGTGTGGGTGTTCAATGAGCTTCAGGATGGCGATCTCCCGTTCCACCTGAGGGGCAAGGAGGAAGGTGGGAAAAAGGAATAGAAGTCAGCCTGGCCTCCCTACTGGCCCCTCCACCCCAAAGGATTCCTTCCACACAAACACACCTTCATCAACACCGACTCAGACAACTTCTCCCGGTTTACGATCTTAATGGCGACCTTCTGACCCGTGATGCAGTGGACCCCGAGTTTAACCAGCCCTGGGGAACAGGTTGAAATATGGTATTAAATATTCCAATATTCCAAAATCATGAGCAAAAGAAAAATAATAAAAGAAAAATGTGTTGTGTTCTTCTGGAGTCCCTTCCTACCTAGCTTCTAAGTCCTCCTCTCCCCCTTCTCCTGCTAGCTGTTCACTCATGGTGTAAATCACTTCATAGCGCATGGTCCCTTCCCATTCCCTATCCCAGTCTGTTCCTTCAGAGTGACCATCTGCCCATCTGCCCATCTGCCCTCCCTTCTGCCAGCCAGCAGGTGATCCTCTGTCCTATCCTGTCCTCAAGCTCCTCTGTCCTAGGGTGCCCTTGTCCTCCTCTTACACATTCTTTCCTCATTATTCCCCACAGTTTTGTCTCCCTCAAACTGCCTCCTTCAAGCCTATTCCTCTTTCTTCCTCTCCGTCACTTACTTGAATTCTGTGCCTTTCAATCTTTTCGAAACCGCATGTTTCCCAGAAATATAATCTAACACTTAACCCCCACAAACCATCTTCTCATCTCCTCCCAAACCCTGAACCCTCAGTCCCCTTCTTTAATCTTCTTTGAATAGTAGCTCTGGCTGAGCACACACAAACCGCAAGGGTATGTCCAGGTCCCCAGCCAACTCCTCCCCTCAGCACCCTTGACTCCAGGACCTGAATTCCCAAAGGCACAAACCCAGTCCTTCTCTTCCCTCAGACCCACGGTATAGACCCAGCCCCTCCTCCTTCAGACACAGACTTCCAGGACCCTGTCACCTCCTTCCTCAGACCCAGGGGTCCAGGCCTCTGACCCCTCCTCCCTACAACTGAGAATTCAGGTCAGCAGCACCTTCACACTCTTGCCTTGAGGATCTGGGAGTCTGACCCTCTCCCTTTCCTAAGTGCCTCATCTCCCAGCCCCAGACCGGTCCCATTCCTGCAGGCCCTGGCCCTCAGTTTTTTGGCCCTCCCAGGCCCATCCCTGGACCCACTGCCTGGGACGCTGGTGCTCAGCTCCGGTCTCATCTCCACCCACTACTCACCCAGTCGGGAAGGCTGCAGCCAGTGGGCTGTGCTTAGCAGCCACGAAGGATGAGCCCCCTTTCCACAGCCACTCTCAACCAAGCTTTTCTCCTCCCATCCTGCTCCCCATACTAAGCCCGTGTGCTAGAGAAGGGGAAACATTGTAGATCCGATGGCCCCTGCCTCACTGCCTCTGTCAGACCAACTTGCTGCCTGGAGCTTGAGCGGCTGGAGCTGGGGCAGCCCTTCCAGTCCAGAGGACAGGGAGGAGGAAGAGTCTTCTCAGGATGGGTGCACCTCCACCCCAGCCTGCAGCATACTGCAGCAAGGGCCTGGCTGCCAGTCCCAGCCTGGTCCCCACTGCCAGCTTCCTTTCCCACCCAGGGCCCTGCAGCCCCTCCAACCTCTGTCCCACGGGGTTGGAGCATCTAGGCCCCAGGATCCTCCAGATGCAAAGGTCTGGCCCCCTCCTACCTGAGACCCAGGGGTCCAGGCCCTAGACCCTCCTCCCTGAGATCCCAGAGTCTGGACCCTTAGTCCCTCTCCTCCAGGACATCGGAGTCTGAGCCTCCACCCTCCTTCATCCTGGGGACCCAGGAATCTGAATCTCAAGTCCCTTCTCTATGAGGGGCCCCAAGAGTCCAGCCCCTGTCCTTTAAACACCTATGAATCCCGCCCTCTGCCCCCACCTCCACCTTGCCCCTGCCCCAGGTGTCCCCTCGCGCTAGGCTCACCTGTCTGTCCTTTGCCCAGCGTCTTCTCCAGCCGATAGGGACCCACATATTGGGCGTGCTGGGGTGGGTGGGGGTGGGGGTGGGGGAGGTGGTAGGCGGGGGAGCCCCCGCCCCCCTCCTTGGCCCCGGACGACATGGTGCCCTTGGTCCCGGTGCGACCGGCACCCCGGCCGCCCCCCCTGCGGCCGGTTGGCCCGTCCCTCCGGTGGGGGCCGGCGACCGCTCCGTCCCGGCCCCCCCGGCTGCTCCCCACCTCTCCGGGGGTCCCCAGGGGGCTGGGCTGGCCCCCCAGTCGGTGGGCCGCGGAGCTGGGGGAGGGGGGGCTGGCCCGGGGGTCAGGCCCCGGGAGTCAGCATGGCCCGGGGGGGCTGCACGGCCCCCCCTCCCCAGCCCGTCCCTGGCCGGCCCCCCGCTTCCTGCGCCTCCCCCCGTCGGGGGGGTCTGAGGTGCGGGCCGGCGGATGCTGCAGGCCGAGGTCCCCCCCGCCCCCCCACGCGCCCTCTCTCCTCCGCCTCCTCCTCCTTTCCGCCTCCCCCCACCTCGTCCTTTCTCTCCGGCACGCTGACATCACCATCCGGGGACTCCGGGCCCTTCCCCAAAGTTAACCCTTTCGGAGGGGGAGGGGAAACGCGAGGGCGGGGGTAGGGGGCAGTTCTCGGAGCAGGAGTGGTGGAGAGGAGGTGGGAAGATGCAGAGAGGGATGGAGAGATGCGGGAGGAGAGAGGATGGAGGAAAGGATGGAGAGAGCGAGATGAGGACCCAACAGATAGGGGCAGAGATGGAGGTCGACAAAGGGAGATAAAGGCTGACACAGAGACAGAGACAGCAAGAGTGATGGCGACCACCAGAGACAGAGCTGCGCCAAGTGGTGTGTGTTGGGGGCACGGGGGTGGGAAACGGACGGAAGAGAAGGGAGGAATGGCAAGCAGGAAAAATGGGGACAGGGTGATGGTGAGAGAGCTGTACAGAGAGGCAGAGACAAAGAGTCAGAGATGGGGGGAAACAGAGGGATGGGAGAGAGAGGAGAGAGATGTAGAAAGACAGCCACAGAGAGAGGGGAACAGGCAGGGACAGCAACCAGGGGGTGCACACAGGTAGAGGGCCAGATGCTGGGGACAAGCAGGACAGATTAGAAGAGCAGAGAAAGGAAAGAACTTGGGGAATTGCTGACCCAAGACTCAACTGTTTCTCCAGCCCCCCAGTCTTGTTCACACAGGTCTCCTTGAGCAAGATCTGTGTTCCCACCAGGGTCAGGGGTCCTTGTCTGCCCACAGCCCAGAGTGATTTAGGATGCTCCTTGTTCCTACAGAGAAACTTCCAGAACCCCCTGAGCTCCCGGTATATATTTTTAAACTCCAATGTATTCTGTGTTTGCCATAGGGTCCCCTAAATCTTTTTTTTGTTGTTGTGGCAGTTTGGCCAGGGCCTGGTTTGAACCCGCCAGGCTTGGTGCTGACGTCCCACCCACTGAGCCACAGGCACCCCCCCTAGGGTCCTCTAAATCTTTATGGGGGCTCCGTATAGCCCCTACCTCCCCACTGTAGCACATGTGCAGACCTGTGTTCAGCTGATGGGTGACCACAAGCCCCCATCAGCTTTCCATGTAACCCACAGGCTCTTCTACATGGGGTACCTGAAGGTGTCAGGTGCTTATTCAGCCACCTTCAGTCCACAAATCTGTACTGAGTGCCACACCTGAGCCAGACATTGTCCCACTTTGTAGGGATATGGTATTGAATTAAATCTCCAGAAACCCCTGCCCCGTGGAGCTTCTGTGCTGGTGGATGAGGCAGATGCTACAAGACCAGCAAGCAAACTGTATGGTATGTTAGATAGTCATGGTCCCTGCTGAGGAGGTGACTAAAGCAGGAAATGGGGGTTAGGAAGTGTTTGCTGAGGAGGGGTGCAATTTTTAGGTAAGGTGCTCAAGAGTAAAATGAGGGTTTGAGCCATGCAGAAAGAGGGCAAAGAGCATTCCAGGTAGAGAAAACAGCAAGTGCAAAGGTCCTGTGGCAATGGTGTGCCTGGCGTGTTGTAGGAATATTGAAGGGGCCAGTGTGGCTGGAGAAGCATGAGCAAGGGAGAGCAAGAGGGAATAAGGCGAAAAAGTGAGTCACGTAAGGCCTTAGAAGCAGGGAAGCCAGGTGTCTTGGTTTATAGCTGCTATTCTGTACCTACTCATGGGCCCTTTTTTGTTCTCAATATCTTATTACAGATGAAAAATTAGGCTGGGTGTGGTTTCTCACAATTGTAATCCTAGCACTCTGGGTGGCTGAGGCAGGCAGATTGCCTGAGCTCAGGAGTTCAAGACTAGCCTGAGCAAGAATGAGACCCCATCTCTAAAAAAGTAGCTGGGGTGTTGTGGCGGCACTTATAGTCCCAGCTACTTGGGAGGCTGAGACAAGAGAATCACTTGAGCCCAAGAGTTTGAAGTTGCTGTGAGCTATAACACCATGGCACTCAACCTCTGAGACTCTGTCTAAAAAGGAAAAAAAAAAAGTTAGGCCTGTAATCCCAGGTGTGGAGGCCAGAGTGGGTGGATCATTTGAGCTCAGGAGTTTGAGACCAGCCTGAGCAAAAGTGAGACCTCATCTCTACTAAAAATAGAAAAATTAGCCAGAGGCTGTGGGAGGCGCCTGTATTCCCACGTACTTGGGAGGCTGAGGCAAGAGGATGGCTTAAGACCAAGAGTTTGAGGTTGGTGTGAACTATGGCACCACAGCACTCTACCCAGAGCATAGAGTGAGACTCTGTCTCAAGAAGAAAAAAAAAAAAGGAGAAGAAAAATTATGTGATTATCTTCCATATAAGTCATTATAAAGCCTATGGATTTTATAGGGTAAAGAGTGTTCATCTAGGCTGCTAGCATATTATTCATATACTCACATATATAATACATTATAGATAATTACATGTTATATTATATATATATATATATATATATATATATATATATATATTTTTTTTTTTTTTTTTTTTTTTTTTTTGGTGGGTGTCTCTATCTGTTGGCCGGGGGATTATGGTGTGGTGTTTGCGCTATGACACCCCACACTTTTCCCCCCGGCAAAACCTTGCGCCCCCGTCTAAAAAAAAAAAAAAAAAAAAAAAAAAAATATATATATATATATATATATATATATATATATATATAATATAACATGT